>APFE031507345.1:0-11008 GCA_000404065.3 Pinus taeda
GCTTCCAGTCTTTTTGCAACAGAGGTTTGTAAAGGTGTTGCTATCTTTACTAGACCTTTTGACTCTACAACTGCTGAAGTTCGTCAGTGAGCAAGGCCCGAATTCTAGGCCTTTTCGCAATGGTTAGCAACTGAGAAAGCTCCTCAATGTTTGCGTTCAAATCGCTCACTGTGGTGTGCCAAAGCTGAACAGCGTATATATGCCAAAATAGTATTTAAAAGCAACACACACACACACACACACACACACACACACACACACACACACACACATATATATATCAAAACAACAGCCACATTAATATGACCCACTAAGATTTAAATTTTGTAATAAATGATCCAATTCGACGTCGTTCCATGGGAGAGTGAAAAAACTTATAGATTGAATTAGGAATTAACGCAGAACCAAAAATATGACCATAATATATCGGCATATCGTTCAATGCACATTTGACTGTTACGCATCTCTACACTTGCTAATGCTCAAGGTTCTACTCTATCTGTAATGGTATGATAGGTCCATGTTGTTGGATCGACTCTACAAATTTCACGTAGGAAAACCAAATGCTGCAACATTTCTTTAACCAAGTTGATCCACAATCCTCAATCCTTCAAATAACGCTTCAAGAATAGCTTATAAGAACATTTGGCAATGGAATAGAGCTGACAGAGTCCATATTCTCAATCATAATCTTTATGGTCTGAGATTCAAATGCCACGACATTCGACTATGAACTTGGAAATGGAGGTGAAAGGTTCACATAAGGGGGAGGCCTCTCAAGCGATGCTCAAATGGAATTCCCATCTTACTGTGACGTGAACCACGAGAATTTTGAGAGGGTATTGGTCAAAAGAACTGGCACAACTCTGGTTGAAACAATTGACACAACCTTTTCAGCTTAGATGTGGGCACAATTCACTTGAGAAGACTGCAACCGTCAGCCTGAGGTTTCGACGATGGGTCTCTCAGCAAGGACACATGCATAAAATTTGCAGCAGTAATAAATAGACCATTTCAAGGCAGCAAAGACCCAAATTTTAAATCCTCCATTGCACTGCAAAGCGGCAGACAACTTCGTAATACAACAGGAAACTCAAAAACAACGTTTTGGGGTCTTGAGATTTTATTCCAAATCAATTTTATAAAAACAAAGCCTGCAATTCTTATTTCATCTCTCTATTCTGAGTAACGCTTCAAACACCAGCATACAGAACTCGACACAACTGACTGAAATGACTGCAGTGTCTATGTTTTCAATGTTTTGAACCAAATTTATGGCATCCAACACAATTAAATGTATACATCCCACATATCAAGAGCAGCGACCAAAATGACAGGCAGAGAAAGCCCACACACATAGTGCCTCACACTTGAGCAGGGTAGGAATTTGCTCACTCTGATACCATGTTAAAAACAAACATGGCAGAAAGAGTATGAAAGATAAAACATGAGAGTAAATTTTTTATTAACGGATGATATACATTTATAGTACATGGTTTGACCATTGGGTTCCACATCCCAAGGTCTCTTGGACTTCCTTAGTCTATTCCACTTCCACACTAACCCTTAGAGGATTAGGTGTCCAACAGAGCCTATGAGAGTTCCATCCTAAATTGTAGAGAAATCCTCAACATCCTTACTTCAAATTCAATAGGGAGGATAACTTTTCTACCATATACCAATTCATAGACTGTAAATCCAATAACATATTTAAAAGTAACCTTGTAAGCCGACAAAGCCTCTAGAAGCTTCTTAGCCCAGTCCCTTTGATGATGTTGAATTTTATTTGTCAGTATGACTTCCACAACCTTGTTAGTAACTTCAACCTATCTATTTTCCTATGGATGATAATGGGGTAGAAGTTCAATGATTTATCTTAAATTTTTCGGTAATGGATTGAATTAACATAGAAGTAATTTGGGTCCCTTGGTTAATAAAAATTTCACAAGGTATCCCAAACCGAACAAAAATTTCTTCATACATAAAATTAGCAACTTCTTGCTTTGTTTCTTTAGGTAGGGCCATTTTTTCAACCCATTTAGTCAAATATTCAATACATACTAAGAGGTACACCTTTTTTGTAGAAGCAGGGTTGATCAGTTCTACAAAGTCAACAACCCACTTTTCAAAAGGCTCAATCATGACTTGAGGTTGAAGTGGCATCTCATATGCCTGTGTTGGTCTTCCCATTCTCTGACACTTATCACAACTTCATACATACCTTTTAGTGTCCCAAAATATGGTTAGCCAATAAAATCCTTGTTGAAGAACTTTATGTACAGTTCTTTTATCTGTGAAATGACCTCTATAAGGTTCCTCATGGCATGCTTTTAGAATGTCGTAAATTGTTTCTTCCTTAAAACATTGTCAATTCACATGATCGGGTCCATATTTGAATAAGTAACCTTGTATCCATGAATACATGGAACTATTCCTTATGACCTTTTGTCATTCACTTGGTGAGAAATATTAGGGAAGCTTTCTTGTAGCCAAATAATTAGCAATATTTGTGAACCAAGGGCTATTATTAAACAATGCACACAAATGTTCATTAGGAAAATCATCTTCTACATGATCAAACTCATTAGTATGATGAAATCGAGAGAAGAAGTCAGCAACCACATTTTCCTTCCATATCTTATCAATAATAGTAATATCAAATTCTTGTAAGAGAAGGAGCCATCTGGTGACTCTGCCATGCATGATATATTTGTTCATAGGATAATGAATGGTGAAGTGATTAGTATGTATAAAGACAAGGTACCCAATGATATAATGTCGAATTTTTTTTAAAGAATGGACCACTGTGAGGAATTCTTTTTCAATTACTATATAGTTTAGTTTGACTAGAGTTAAATTTTTGCCAACATAATAGATTACATTATGTTATGGTTCTTCCTTCTATCCTAGCACTACCCAAATGGCTATGTCAGAGGAATTGGTATGTATATAAAAGGGTAAGGTCCAATTAGGGCCTCTAAGAATAGGGGTTGATGAAAATTTTCTTTGAGGGTGTCAAATGTTGATTAACATTGATCAACCCACTAGAACTCAACATTCTTTATTAAGAGGCAAAATAATGTGGAAGCCATATTTATGAAGTTTTTTATGAATCTCCTATAGTACCCTACACATCTTAAGAAACTTCAGACATCTTTTTGATTAACTAGAGAGGGTTGATTAATAATTACTTCGATCTTAGCAGTGTCTACATGAATTCCCCTAGATGAAATGTGGTGTCTTAATACAATTCCCTCTATACAAAGAATTATACATTTTTCATTACTAAGGGATAGATTATTTTCTTGGAATTGAATTAGTACCTTCTAAAGTTTCTTGAAGGCTCCATCAAAGGTTTCCCCATACACCATAAATTCATTCATATATACCTGAACACAATCATTCATGAAATCAGAGAAAAATCCAAGAATATGAAATGTCGTTAAAGAATTACATAGGCTAGAGGGAAGTACTCGGTAAGAAAAAGTTCCCTACGGATAGGTAAAATTTGTTTTTCTCTTGATCTTCAAGGGTGACTTGTATTTCATTATAACCATTAAACCCATTGATGAAAGTGAAAAATGTATTTCCTTCCAAGGTGTTGACAACTTGGTTGATAAAGGGAAGAGGAAAGTAATATTTCAAGGTATCTTTATTTAACTCTTGATAATTGACAGATGCTCTCCACTTTCCATTTTTCTTTGGAATGATTATCAAGGGAGAAACCCATTTACTATAAAAAAATAGGATAAATAAAACTTGCACTCAAAAATTTTTGCAATTCTTCTTTGACTATGTATTTGAGTGTTTGGTTCATTCTCCACTGGGCTGCATGACAGGTCGATAATCTCCCCTCATGTAAATATGATATGTGCACAAATTAGGGAGATTCCTTTCATGTCAATATAATCCCATGCATAAGATTCACTATTATTTCTATGCATTGTTGTTAATAGATATTGTTGATATGGTTCTAATCCAACATTAATGTTTAGGACATTCCCAGGATAAATTTCAATAATCTTAGTTTGATTGTTACTCAAAGGCATCACACATGATTATTGATTTCATTTGTTTGGTTAGTTCAATGGGTGAATATTTTCCTTGGCTTTCAATCATATTAATCGAGAGATTGTTGTTGAGATGTGGATGTATTAAATAAGTGCATATTAATTCATCCTCATCATGCTCTTTAAAAATCAGGACTTGATCAATGGTTAGAAGAGGTTAAGCAACCTCTTCGTCATTATTGTCAAACTATAAGTAATTTTTTTGTGTCTGGAAACAAATTGTCTAGAGCATAAAGAGTAAGTCTTTTAGTAGAATTTTGTAACACCCTCCACCCACATTTTCCAAGTTAACTAGTATGTTGGGGTAAGACTATGACGAGAGGATACTGTGATCTAATTCAACTCCCCATGTATAGTTAAGGAAGTGGAACCGACACAACACAACCAACCTGACCTTCTACACATGCTACAAAACTGTCAGGAGCTAATCAACCCCTCCAGGTGACCACCCTTGAGGGAACCTAGCATCTTACTGTCCTAGAACCTCAGTCGCTCCCATGACATGGGCATGCATATGATTAGAACCCTCCAGTTTCTCTCAAAGCAAGGGCATGCAAGCAAATGGGATCTTTTTCAGCTAGTTCAAAGCCAACGATCCTGGATTATGAGCCATGTTTTGAGGGCTAGGACTCAGTTCATTGCCCAAAACTTCATGAAACTTCCATAAATGAAAAGTAACAGTGGAAAAATGATACAAATGAAAATACTTGAACAAATACTTGACTAGATCTCTTCTAGCCATGACAGACGTTTTGTCAAACATGTCACAAATATGCATTCTACTAGTCATAACAATAGATTTGAGAATATGTGTCTCATACTTATATGAGAATCACTAAGAAGCATTGATGCCTCATCACATTAACTGCATTATCATATATTAGTTCATATATTCATTGTTAATTCATTTAAAAATCAAAACATGATGAAGAGCCATACATCATCACTGTCATAAAACATACTCATAACTAGCATATAAACAACATCAATAACAAGGATACAACACTCATAGAATCCACATATAAACCAATACATTTACACATGAAATACAAGCAGAAGGAACTCTTATTAATGAATGCAAAAGCCAACCAGGTTTGGGACTTCCACGAACCACCTGACCATAGATTGACTGAACCAAATATTTCTTTCAACCAGCCACCCCTATGCCATATTCCAAGCATGAATGTGGGACTCATAACCAAAATGAAAACCAAATAAGCATGGATGCCACTGCATTTCTCCACCTACACAATGAGGAAATTTATTGCCGCCTAGTCTCTAGGCTTTATTGCAATCCACAGTCCGATTTGGGGATTACTAGGCCATAATTGAGACACCAACCTCCAAGATTTATCATATATCTTGCCATTCACAAGACAAGGGTTCCTAGAACTGATCAAGGGCACCCAACTCTAGGCTTTACCATATATCTTGTCATTCACCAGTCAAGGATTCCTAGGCCCACTAAGGCAACACAAAATATGGCTTTACCACAGTCCACTATCGGGTTGAGGGGTTACTAGGCCAAGGATTTATCGCAATCCAAAATCCAATTTAGGGATCGCTAGGACATGAGTTCTTCCTTTCAAAGATCTACCTCACTTAGTTTCAAATCCATTCGACAATCCAGCTCAACCAAAACATGAGAACCCCTTCACACCAAGGCTATCAAGAAATGGCAAGCTAGGCTGAAAAACATAGTCACACCTGCCAAAACCCATGACAATGACAACAAGAGAACCAAGAACACACATGCATAACCATGCATGCCAAAACTAGCAAGGAAATCACACATGCAAATCGATACCTATAAATAACCCCGATGTAGCTACTAGATTTTGCTCTTCCTTGATTGATCCTTGGTTTCCTTTGCCTTCTTTTCTTTCTTGATCCAATGTTGAAATGCTCCATGAAAAATTTAAGTGTCCAAAGTGTGATAGAGAGAGAATAGAGAGAGATCTCCAAACTGGTTTGAAGAAAAAGGTACCATTTGATCCTCATAAGCATTTTTATTAATGAGGCCTCTATTTTATTCAATTTGCCATTATTTTCCTTCATTTTCCTCCTCACATGCAACCTGTGACCTTTCGCCTTCCTTTTCTCCTAATTTCAATTATTTTCATAGATAAAATGCTAATTAATTCCTCACTCCATTCCAAATCCTTTGTAATTACCTTTTCCAATTTCCTTAGCCATAAAAAGTCAAATGAACACCCACACTAGGATGTGTTTGCCAAACATTCAGCTTGGAATAAGTGTCCCATAAATTGGTTATTATTTTTCCTTAATTAACTTTTATTACATGGGGTTTTCACCAAGGTTATTACAAATTTCCATGGGAGATAGTCATATCCCCATATTTAAAACTGATATAAGCATTTGTTGTGGCTAATCAGGGTCTTCCAAGAATCATTGGGTATCCCCCATGTTTTCCTTAGGTTGAAGAATCATGAAATTGGTTGGGTATTCCCTTGGTTCTATTGAGACAAAAATATCCTCTAATACCCCTTCTGGCATTATGGTGGATCTATCTGCCATTTGGAGAACAACTGGGGTAGGTCGGAGTCTTGGTAATCCAAGTTGTTCCACAATTTCCTTAGTCATGACATTAATAGCTTTGCCTAATTCAATTAAGGTATTTGATATAGGGGAGTTATTATATATTTGGTAACAACATGAGTTCCTGGATCACCATATTTAGTAGTAAGGAATTTTCCCAACATTAGATCAACCATCTTCCCCACAACTTGCACTTCCTTGGGATCTCTCTTCTTCCTTCCCAAATTTTTCAAGCAAAGGTCCCTGATAGTTTTTTCATAGATAGAGACATCCTTAATGGCTTGTAATAGGAGAATATTGACACAAACTTTCTTAAGTTCCCATAAAATATCAAATTCAAATTGAGTGGGGGACTTTTCATGGGAGATCCTTTCTAGATAAATAATGGACTTAGTTTCCTCTTCAGAAGGTTGTTTATGACTAGAAGAAGGAAATGTAGGCTCAGATAAGTTATCTTCCTCCTCTTATTCTTGAATAATAGGAGCAGTTTGATTTTGAACAACTTTCCTAGAGTGTAAATGAAGGTCTTTATAGTCCATAACTGAAAGACGATAGGTAGGAAAAGGAAACATTTCAACATTGTAGGTGGGTTGAATTGCCTTGTTACTGTTTGGATTTGAAATAGACAGGGAAAGCAGTTGACTTCTTTATTAAGTTTGAGTAGTTTGATTTGGGGTAATTGATGTCATTCTAGCTGAGGCAACATTGGAGGTGTTAGGCTTTAAGCTTCTGTGGTAGTTTTTTGGAGTAGTATGATCTAGATTATCCACAGTATTATGTTCATTATGTCAACATTTCGAACCCCAAAGGGGGTCCATCATCAGGACAAAAAATGATAGATTATGAATGATAGTTTTGAGAAACGAATCTTGCGACCAGAGTATATAAAATTGCAGGTCAGCAGTTCTTCTTTCAATAATTATCCTTGAGATTTTGAGAAGACAGATCTCATTCCATGTATCCCCTTCGTACAAGGAAGTTATGTTAGACTTTAAGCTTCTGTGATAGTTTTTTGTAGTATTATTTGGATTATCGACAGTATTATGTTCATTGTGTCGACATTTCGAACCACAAAGGGGGTCCATCATCAAGACCAAAAATGCTAGATTATGAATGATAGTTTTGAGAGAAGAATCTTCTGACTAGAGTATACGAAATTGCAGGTCAGCAATTCTTCTTTCGATATTTATCCTTGAGATTTCAAGAAGACAGATCTCATTCCATGTATCCCCTCCGTACAGGGAAGTTATGTTAGACTTTAAGCTTCTGTGGTAGTTTTTTGGAGTTGTATGATCTGGATTATCCACAGTATTATGTTCATTATGTCGATGTTTCAAACCCCAAAGGGGGTCCATCATCAGGACCAAAAATGATATATTATGAATGATAATTTTGAGAGAAGAATTTTCTGACCGAAGTATATAAAATTTCAGGTTGGCAATTCTTCTTTCAATCTTTATCCTTGAGATTTTGAGAAGACAGATCTCATTCCATGTATCCCCTCCATACATGGAAGTTATGTTAGACTTTACTGGGGATTTGAGTACACATCATGTACACTGTTGATAGTAGGGAAACTATATTTAATTGGGAAAGCATTCTTTCTTCATCACTAAAGACCAATCAACCCCTTCTCAATCCTATTCTCAATCCTAAAGTCAACAAGCTATTCTCAATCCTATGTAGTCATACATAATTCAAAACCACGATTATAAATATTGAATATCAAGATTAGTGTTTCTCGTATTACTTATTAGCACAAATGCATAAAAATAAAATAGTGATATGAAAATTCATTCAAGATAATATGAAAAGCTATTGTACCAAATGAAACAACAACCAAAATTAATATAATTAGATAAAATAGCTAACTAGCAAATGGAAACAAATGTACGAAATATGGAACCTCATCGTGCCTTGAGAGAGCCCAACTCAAGGTTAATTCAGCACCAAAGTATTACAGTTCAATTAAATATAATAGGGATGAAAATACTCAACATATACCATAGCACAACACAACCATCGATGTAAAACTTCACCTATTCACCAAGAATGTAGCAGCTTAAATTACTTCTCCAGAACAAAATGATAATGACAATTGACTACGTCCTCAGTGTTTTTATTTTTATATAGAGTTCTTACAAATCCCAAAATAGACACACACGTATTTGGCGTCATCTCGGCTTCCTGAATGAAGATAATTTGAGTAATTGGTTGCAGTTACCTAATGCTATATTCAAAAACACAATTGTGGAGAATTCTACGCCTTTGGATAACACATGATTCCTCTGCATCCTATGACAGATCGGGAATAAGCATATTGATTACAAGGAGATTAATCCTCATTTATAACATCTTTAAATCAATGGTGTTGGTCGAGATCCAAGATATAGCGCCAACAATTGTCTTTATCACATCTATCCATAGAATCTTTTATGAAGGTTACTGTCATTGTTACCATCCCGAGATCTTCATTGTATCATGCATTCTTCATTAAAGTTGAAGACACATCCCAGGTGGCACTTGAACATGCTCATAAATGTACTCAATCCATGACTGAGATCCACAATCCTTATCAAGCAGTCTTACAAATAAGTTTCATCGTTATACCGATAGGGACAACTAACAGTAGCAGTTCTCCAACAGGATCTGGTCTCTAGACATATTCATGGTGCAAAATAACTTGATCAAAGTAACAATCCACAAAATTATTTGAATGACACCCTGTTGATAAGACCATGGCATATAAGATCAAATCCCATCCTGTAATAAAATGCTCCAGTTTAGAAATAGCCTAGGCCAATTTATTAAATCACACCATATATATAGGCATTTGAATTATACGATCTTATGAAACCCATATGCACACAAAAGTCACAAATCAATCCTCTAGTAATTTATTTAAAAAAAATGAAGACAGAGTTCGAAAATACATGCAAATATACATGTATTGGAATAGGCATAACAAGCTAGGAGTAAGAAAGGTTAAGGTTTTAAACCAAAATTAGGAGTTTTGATGGAAAAATTTCTATCATAAGAGGGATCCATCAGGGAGATCATGTATATCTCTACATCAAAACAAGGAAAATCTCACTAAAAATGGGGTCTTATGCTAAATTATCACCTAGATTTTGTGGACCCTTTAAGAGTTTGGAAAGGGTGAGACCAGTGGCGTATAGATTGGCCTTACCACTATCAATGAAAGAACATGATGTTTTTGCACATGATGTATATCACATTTTTTAACTTAAGAGTTATGTAAGTGACACTAATCATGTGGTTAGAATTGAGTAATAGAGTATGTTAAGGTGCAATGGAAGCAGTTTTTTTTTTGTTAAGCTTGGTAGATCCTCCTTTTCGTTAGTTTATAAAGAAAATTTACACCACATATATTGGGTAGGTGGCCTCAACTTTCCTAGTGGGAAACCAAGTCTATTGACCACCTATTTGCACTACATGCCATTCGGTTACAAAAGAGTTTTAGTCTTTCTATCGAAGCTATATATGTCTCAGATTCATGTCCATACTCTAGATATCTCCCTACATATATATTTGCATAAGGAAATGTAAAATCTATCCACATATATCAACAAAACCAACATAAGAGATTTTCTAATCATGTTGTTCAACAGAGGCTGATTCCATAGGCATTGAGTATTTGGCATTTGTTTCTAGTTGCTCGGTCTGTTCCAAGATACAAGGCAGGTGCCTCTCAATTTTGCCAAGTCTAACATCCTACTTGTGCAGTTGAAACTGTACCTTCTAGAATTCCTGTTTATAATTCGGCATGCCTTGGAGAGTGGCAACCATGCCCACCGAAATTTGCTCCATAGCCTTACCCAACAGGCTTTCCATCAACTAGTACAGGTATAGGGTCTACTTGAATTGAGTGATTCTACCCCTTGTGTTTCCAGGGTCCATGACAAGGGTTCTCTAATCCTCCATTTCTGTGTCTGTCTCGCTCTCTTGTTTAATTTCTTCTTCCCATTCCTCTATTATTTTGCAAATTCCCTCATTTGTTCTTTCTCGGGATGCCTCTGCCCCCTCACTAATTAATCTTTCCACAAATTTCCTACCTCTGCAGATCTCAAACGTGCACAGGTCCATGTCCCTCCTAGTCACTTGGGCCCGCCTTCCATGGCCACGGATTTTCACAGGACGAGCCATGGTTTCACTGTCCCAACCCTGTTCATTGCAACAAGTCATTAACCAATGACAATTAATGTAATATAACAGTTGCCTTGCATATAGGTGGTAATATTAAAACTCGCCCACTCGCCTTCTTCCTCTCCTCCCCCATCGATTGTACTGTTAGGATCTTCATGGTCGTAGGTCAATTCCCTGGAAGGGGCCGACCTGCTACCAGCCCCAATGGTTAC
>APFE031507348.1:0-44265 GCA_000404065.3 Pinus taeda
GAATATATATGACAGGTGTAGTGTTCCGTTAAGATATTCTATCATGAAATTGTCTTTTTAATAATAAAAATTTAGTCATGCTAAGGGCTGGTGTACCCTAGAGCTTAAATGGCCACCCTTAGTTACTCATGTTTGTGGACTCACTTTACCTAAATATATATGTGTGTGAGATGTTTGAAAAGTTAATGTCCAAACTATTTTCATAACATATTCATGATATTCTATATATGGAGAGATTTCTATATGTTTAAGGCATGGAAGCTTAAATGTCATTATATAAAGGTATGGATCATTATAACATTGTAGTTTAATTGTTTTATATTTTGAAAGCTTTGTCTTTTGAGAGTTTTTCAAACATATTTTCCATCAAATTCATCCATCATGTAAAAATTTGTTGAACCTTCTAATTTAATTTATAAAATTTCAACAATCTAAACTTCCCAAAATTTTTTTTTTTTTTTTTTTTTTTTTCTAAACATCATTATCTAATAAAAATATAAATTAAATAAAATATAATTTAATTGCACTAAAATAATTTTATCCCATTTCTATTATAAACTCTAAATATTTTAACTCTAAAACATAAAATATTTAGTGTCGTCTTGGGAGGGCATTGGGAACATGGACTTTGGATATTAAACGTTAGTGATTTTGTAGATTTAAAAATGTAATGGAAAGCTTTTAAGTTTAAATTATTCTATAAATTTAATGGTATTAATAATTTATTAATAATTAATAATAATATAATAAATTTTATATATAAACAATTTGTAAATATAAATTATTTTAACTTTTTATTCATAATTAATGGTTATATTCTAAACTTTCCATAAGTAGTAATGGATGAATAGGCTATATAAATGATGTTTAAAAATTGGTAAGTTTAATCTTTTATTTTTTTTTAGTATTTTTAAGATTCTTGGTTTAAATAACTTAATTTACTTAATAAGTTAAATTATCTTTTTCTAGGATATTTTTTCTAATTAATTTCAATTAAAAGTTGGGAGAGTTTTTTTTTTTAAACTTAGAGTTTATGTATTTTAATCTATAGAATTTGAGTGTTTCAAAAGGTTTTTCAAAGGTGGAATCAATTGTCAAATCAATTTATACATTCAAAGATGTATTTTAAATAAAAAGAATAAGAAAATTTTATTTGAAAGTTTACTATTGAATTCGAGGGAAAAATACCATTGTGTCAATAAGTTTGACTACACTTTTTTAAATATTAAGTTATTATATTTTAAATAAATTAATTATATAAAAACTATAAAATTTTGAATATAACAATTAATATTAGCTTTCTATTATATTAATATTTTTATTTTCATCTATAAAACATTTGATTAAATTATAATTATTATTTGTTTGTTTGTGCTTAAAGAGACCATTATATGTTATATAACTACATATAAATAAATAAAATTATAATGAATATATATATGTAGTCTAGCTAGTAAACTAAATCGTAATTTCTTGATCATTTTTTCTTGTTGATTTTACCCACAATATAGTAGAGGTTTCTAAGAATCATAAGTTTAGAATATATAATTTGTAAAGTTGGAGTGCCTCATAATTTTTTATGGCGTTGAATCCATTTATGCATTTAATGTTGCATTTTAGATAACAAGAAATAACAATCTTGCTTGAATTTTTATTTCCATATTTCGTAAAAAGAAAACCATTTCATTAGTTAATTAGAAAACACTAATAAAATATGTATAGTGTAATAAATAAATGAAGTGGCCCATTTAAAGGCACATTTTCTATTCAATTCTAGCCAAAATCCAATAGATATACCTAAGAATAATATTTTTAAGTTGTTTAACATGCAAAGTGTTTCATAGGGTTTTTATGGTAGTAAATCAATTTATGCATTCAAAGTGAAATTAAAGTAAAAATAAACCACAGTCTTGCTCACAACCATGTTTCAAGATTTCCAAAAGAGTCATTTAGTTAATTAGTAAGAGTATGCCAATAAAATAGTTACAAATTTTCTCATAACTATATATTAATCGAAGACTAAATCTAAATGTTTTTTTTCGAGCTCAAGGGTTTTCGATATGATACAGGTTTTAGGGCCAAAAGATCGAAAGTATCACACCATTTGTCTCCTATATCTCAAGGTTTATACCATCACATATTGAAACTTGTATTATGTTAGAGGGTGTAGGTGATTATTTAGTTGACCCCCTTGAGGGGATTCAAATTTGGAGGTTGTCTCATACTTCTCTAACAATGCAGGCACGTTCCCCCTGCAAATATCCTATAGGGAACCTGACATCCACGGTTTCATTTGATATTTTAAATTTGGAGTCTTTTCCCAAGGGGAAAATCATATAGGTTTTGGTTGATAAGAAAAATTTTCTTTGAAAGACTATCACTCCCTTCAACATGGACCCGTCCTTTCATTTTGTCTCGCATAACATCTTTTGTCCCTATTTAACATCCATATCTATTACTGATTCACATTCTCTAATATCCACTCTAGAGGTCCTTATATTTGTCTCCTCACATTCTCATGCTCTTTACTCCCCTATATATCTTTTACATTTTTCTCTACCATTTACCTACATACCAATTTTATATGTAGTTTTCTCACATTGGATATTCTACCCAATGGAATTCTCTGTGCCTCTCCAAGTCCTTCATTTAGTACAGGTATTGGTTACACCCCAAGAAATAAATCGAAATATATCAAGAGGAATTTAAAGGAATTGTGCCCAAATCTAGGTAAATCTATCGAACTCAATGACGTACATGAATGGAGAATTTGACCATTACTAGAAGTCTTGTCAATAAGTGAGCATCCATGGTCGTTGTTAGATAGAATACTATTTTTTTTTATATATAATCCCTAGGATAGCCCCCTAGACGTATGATCTTAGTAAAGTGATGTATGAGTTAAATCACCTTTTTAGAGGAGGACAATTAGAAACTATTAAGGGAGAAGATAGTTTTGGGGCTCCCACACCCTCTTTAATAAGAAATATTCTATTGAATTTGATGTCAACTCCAGAAAATGAGTTTTAATTGGTGAGCCTTTGTATTTCACCGAGGATGTTTTAACTTTCAAGTGGTGGTTAATTCTATAATTTGATAGTGTACACATTACTAAAACATCATATTCAATGGCTAAGATTGATGCTTGAGCAATTTCATCAAATACATCTATCCTTGAATATAAATAAATACATATTGGCAACACCTAGTAGAATATTGTTGGGCCATGCAGTTTCAAAGGAAGGGATCAAAGTAGATATGGTGAAAATGAAATTAATCTTAGATTTTAAGCCTCTTGTAAATCAAAGTAAAGAAATATATGTTTAGTTCATGTCAGATATTATAGAAAATTCATTCGACATTATTCTAGCATCACATTTACAATCAACGATATTCTATCAAAAGATGTTCCTTTAATTTTTTCTAATGAATGTGATGATTCATTCCAATTATTAAAAAATAAATTAGTTGAAGCTCCAATTACTAAGTTTCCACTGGTCCAAATAATATCACATACTCTTTGGTGCATCAAATGATGTAGTCAAAGTAGCATTAGCACAACCCAATGAGGAACTAATATACCGTCCAAATTCCTATGCCAATAGAATGCTTAACAAAGCTGAATGAAACTAAACCATAACAAAATGTGATTCTCTAGCTATGATTTTCACATTCAGAAAAACTTGACACTACTTTTTGGCCAACCCATTCATATTTCACATTGATTACAAAGTGTTTAAATACCTTGTCAACAAACTAGTTCATTTTTGGTTAAATATGTAAATATTTATTATTATTCAAAGAACTCAAATTCAAAGTTATTGTATGACTAGTAAAACATGTTGTCGGACCTAACCATGTATCATGAATTGAGGCTTATGAGGAAACCAACGATATGGATGATGACCTTTCAAATACACATATACTCAAAATTGAAGCAATTCCATTTCAACTTGCTAAAATTGTAGAACTCTTACATACGAGGAAAGCACCTAACAATTTATTAGATAAGAAGAAATAGGAACTTACTATAAAACCAAAACCATATACATTAATTATATAAGTTGGGAATCGTTGAAATACTTTGCAGATGTGATTTATAACATGAGAGGGAAGAAATCATTATCAAAGCAAACAATGGGGGAGATAGAGTACACTATTAAGGAGAAACGATTAGATGAAAGATAATAAAATAAGGATTCTGGTGGCTAATACTATTCCGTGATTGTCAAAACTATGTACAAAAATGTGGTATATTTCAAGGAACAAGTCATCCTTCTTCGAAACACCAAATCCCATTGCACCCAATTATCACTTCACTAAATTTTGAGATATGGGCAATCGAATTTGTTAGCCCATTTCCCAAAAGTGGTAAGAGGACATGAGAGAAATATATAATAATTGCATACTAGTATATAATGAAGTGTGTAGTAGTTGAGTCAGTCAAGTCTTGCACTAAAGAAGTTGCAGCAAAATTGATATATAAAAAATTAGTAACACAATTTGGCTTTCATTTAGTTATTATTAGTGATAGAGGAACCCATTTTATAAATGGTACAATCCAAGCACTAAAAAAGAAATTTATGATTGAACACCATAAGACCACTTCATACACCCACAAGATAAATGAGTTGTGGACTCGTTTAACAAAACATTAAGTGAAGGTTTAATGAAAATATGTACTGTCGATAGCGATGAATCGGATTATAAGGATCCAACTATTCTATGAGCTTATTGTACAACGTATAAATGACCAACATGAACAACATCATTTAAACTTAATTTGGTCAAGAAGCAATTTTACTATTTCATTATTCATCAAACCCAAAGAGCGTGTTGACTATACTAAAATATAATACAAAGTTACAAATGGAGCAACTCAAAAAATTACACCAACTAGAGGAAGATTGACTTTTCACCCTTCACCATCAACAGGTCAACATGAAACATAAAAAAACATCGTATGATAGGAACCTTCAGGCTAAAAAATTTCAAGTTGGTAATCTCATAATACTATATGACATTAAAGTTACAGGCAAGACGAAGAAGCTTGAAATTGCGTGGTTAGGACCATTCGTTGTTGAGGACATCAAACCTTCAAGAGTTATAAAATTGAAGACTTTCTAAGGGCATCTTTTCAAATCACTTGTTAATGATGCATGTCTTAAGAGATATATTTCTTAGTAATATTTAACATGGGTTAGCCATAGGACTGTGGATGAAAAATGTAACCAATTAATATGTAAAGAACTAAACTATTAAAAAAAATAAAGCTAATTAAATTTTATTTAGTTATTCATTTTTTTTTTTTTCATTTCAAAAATAATTCAATCAAAATTAATTATAAAGTCATTATATATATCACTAACATAATTGTTGGTTCAATACGAAAAGCAATTGGAACAATTACTTAGGTAACTAGATTAAAACAACATTATGGGGTGGGAGCCCGATATTCATAATCTCCTTAGGGAGAAATAGTGTTTGGAATGAAAATATTATAAAGAGGAACAACATATAGAATATAAGGGAAGAACTCACTTAGATCATGAAAGAAGAATCTCGCAGAACAAGCAAATCAAGTATGATTCGATAGTTCAATTAACTAGAAAGGAAGCATTGACTCTTCATTTGCATGTAGCTCCAGAAAAGCACTCATGCCTTACAACCCGAAATATAGCTGTGATAGAATATATCGCAAAAGAAAAGTAGAGGGAACCATCAGCCAAAGTAATGAATTGTGGTTGTCTCCTTCTAATAAGTTACATGTTCCTCACATACCACTATCGTCAAATGATCAGTAGAGGTTATTTAAATTTTTTTTCACAATTACTATCCACTATGCAGGAAAAGTGATGAGTAAAAGGCATGCACATGTATGGTGACAATTGAGGAGACAATTTGGAGGGTATCAATCAAGCAATAATGACAAAACAATTAATTCCACTTCTATAAAAATCATAGAGGTCACCGATTTACTGAAAATATTGCTTTAAATTTCAGTTGATACCCTCTACACCTTGGATGATATCCCTCTTATACCTAAAATTGTTTTTTGTTACTTTGAGCTTCTTGATTACCTCAAAAAATAAGAATTTTGATATGTTTTCTCCATAAAAAAAAATCAAAGGTCGGGTGTGATGAAGAAGAGATTATAGTCGAACCCTTAACTAAAACAATATTTGACCTCTCCGACAAAATAGAATTGGGAATAGACATACATAACATCAAATAGGCGAAGGTTGAGGAACATACATGGGAAAATTACTTTCAATCCTACCTCAAGTGGACCAAGATGAGAGACCAACAAAATTCCCATACTTATTTCTTAGAAAAGGCCAACATTCGTGACATTCTCCACTCTTCGCTTGTCATATATTTGAGGGTGGGGGAGATGTTGGAGGAGCTAGTTGACTCAGCTAACTAGCACAACCTTATGTTTGAAAATAAATAATGTAGTGAAGGATAACTAAAGATAGACTAAATTGGATGCAGGTTTTAGGATTGAGATCACGATTTTACATCCCATAGCGGCTTCAGCTAATGGTTGTTGGTCTACTACTCTTGGTCACTAGTTCCATGTGGTGGGTCTATGCCCCTCTAGTGAGCTTGGCCCCTCTGTCTCATGCCGGTGGTTCCCTGTTGGCTGTGTGTGTTGCAATTTAATTCAACTTTTCCTATTTCCCTAGTTTGTCCCCTGCTTCGTCTCAACCTCTTATTGGGTTGGCATTGTTCTTATCATTTGGCTAGTGGCTGGGTTCCTGCAGTTTTTCTCTACCTTATCAAGAAGGTCCCCTTTCCTCTCCCATCGCTACCTCTACCTTGGTGTGAGATTATCCTGTTCTATGTAGTATTCTAAAATTTCAACTCCTAGGTCAGAGACTATGTTTTCACATTCTCCATAAGTGTCATTCCAGGCATAAATTGAAAGTTCCAATACTCTAGTGGCTCTACCCCTAAGTTCAGAATGTAGGGGGATTCTAATTTTGTGAAGAAGGCTTATGAGATCCTTAAGATTGAAATATGTGGACCTCAAGCCCACTCTAGCGCTCTACAGTTGGTAAAAATAGGCCTTATTGAGTAGTTCATGGGCCTCTGGCCCTCCACTCATATAGTTAAGGTGTTGATTGCAAAGAACTAGAATCCTATGATGAAGGGTGCCTTTATTTCCTCTATCTATGGCAAGGGTTTCTACAACATTTATTTTGAGAATCGTCTAGATCGTGACTTTGCGTTCAGTAGCAATCCATATTTTACGGTTGTCTAAGGGCTCTATCTGGATCAATGGAGTCCTAGTTTCAACACTCATTATGATCTTCCATCTTCAATTCTCGTCTAGGTGAAACTAGCTTACCTCTTCCTACATTGTTGGAATGATGTGATTTTTTGGCTTATTGGGAACCCTTTGGGGAGGTATATTAACTGTTGTGAGCTTAAATATGGTATTTTTTGCTATGCTTGGATTTGTGTAGAGGTGGATTTAAAAAGGGTCAACTGACAGCAATCAACCTCTATATGGATAGTTTGGGGCCTTTGTAAGAGGTCGATTATGATAAGTTACCCTTCAAGTGAAAGTTGTGCCATGAATATGGACACTTTACATAAATCTCCCCTAAAAGTGGAGGATCCATAGAGAAGCTCTGGAAGCAGGTTAAGCATCACAACTCCTCAAAGCTTCCTCCTCTCATTAGCAACCTAGATTCAGTTCAGGCCAACTTGTGAGTGGACTTGGCGCCCTCTCAGAGTTTGTCGGTTTGGGTAGGACCCAGTTTTGAATCTGAGAAAAGCTTTGAAATATTGGGCATTATGGCTGTGGTTGTTGGTTCAAATCTCACCTAGCCTGCACCCTTATTTCTGGGGGCTTTTTCCTTGATTCTATCGCAAAGGACCAAACCCTAAAGGGCACAACATGTCTACTTCAAGTCCTCACACTAACAATAGTTCCAAAAATTATTCATATGAACAAGAGGAAGTAGAGGGATTCATGGCCCCTTCTCAAGGTAAGGGACTTGTTGCGTAATATAGCTCAACTAACGAAATATCGGAGGGAACAAGGCATAAGTAACATGTCAGGTAAAAATATATATAAAATTATGATGAAAAAAAATAATGAAGTCATAAGGGAAAAAATGAAAGAGAAATAATTAGGAGTCCATAACACTATTCCACGTTAGCTAGCAAATGCAAGAAAAAAAAGAGGTGTGGGAGGGGGGGTTGGGAAGGAAACAACACAGGCCCTAGTAAGGGGGTGGGGAGTCCCAAAAGTTTATTAATGAATACTATACCTTGGAATTGTCAGGGTCTTGGTTGAGTAAAAATAATCATAGAAGCGAAATCCCTTATCAATAAATAAAGATGAGAAGTCACCCTCGTACAGGAAACAAAGATGGATGAGGAGTCTATCATCTCTATCAAACATAAATTTTGGAAGAATAGCAAGATGGAAACATTCAATTTAAGAGGAACATCTAGAGGGATTTCTATGTTATGGAATCAGACAAAGCTAAATATGGTAAGTACTCTAAGAATGACCCACGCAATAGCAATTGTTAATAATATTATTGAGGAAAAACAACTCTTCATAGCGATAAATGTGTACATTCCCATTTAATTTTGGGAAAATAAAGAGAGTTGGAACTCCGTGGTGGAGATGGAGACCATTAAGTTCAGGAATAACTGCATTATTCAGGGAGAATTCAATACCACAATGGGATTTGTCAGAAAAAGATGGGGCTCCATAATTCATGATTCCTAGAAGGAATACATGGAGGACATCATCCTAGGCTTGAACCTATATGATGTCAAACCTAAAAAATTCCTATACACCTGGACTAACAAAAGAGTGGGTCAAAACCATAGAGTCAACCATTTGGATCGATTCCTTGCTACTGAAAGTATCCTCACTCTAAATTATAGAATTAAATCCTCCATCGTCTCATGGGCTGGATCAGGACATCAGCAAATTCGACTCGACATCTCCCTATCCTTGGATTTGGGCACTATCCCCTTTCATTACTATCCCTAATGGATGTAAACTCCTAACTTCTTTGAGACGATCACCATCTCCTAGTGAGTTTGGATTGATGGAAACCCAATTTCTGTCTAGGGGGATAAGATTCATAGGTTGAAAGAAGACATCAAAACTTGGCTGAAGGAGAAAAAATTAGAAAGATTGTTCAACATCACAAAATATGAAGAAAAACCTGGAAGCAAACTGATGGAGAATGGAAACCATTACGATTGAGGAATTAGATATACAAAAGGAAGCAAAAATCTTCAATAGCCTACACACAACCCTTAGAAAGGAAGAGGAGTACTAGTGACTAAAATCAAGAAATATCTAACTTAAGGCATAGGATAGGCATACTAAGTTCTTTCAATAACAAGCCAAGTTTAGAGAATCGAAAAACAATATTACTCATATTATTCATGGGGGGAAGATCATCAATACGTTTGGAGAAATTAAAAGAGTCATTGCAGCGCACTAAAAATATCTATACACTAAGTATCATACATGGGGCTTAGACAGTGAATACTTATTCCTCGAGGTAGTTCCCCACTTAGTGTCAGAGGAATGGAATTTCCAACTGCTCCTCTGATGGAGGAGGAAATCTAAAAAGTAATCTTCTCCTACCCGTTAATAAGGCGTCGAGTCTGAATGGTTTCTCAACGAGTTTTTCCATTCATTCTGGGATGTTATTAAGAAGGACCTATGCAGGCTGGTGCGATAAACATTTAAATGATGTACTATGGGAATCATTCTCTAACTACATGTATGATAGGGGAGGAAATCTAAAAAGTAATCTTCTCCTTTTCCTGTGATAAGGCATTGGGTCTTGATGGTTTCTAGATGAGATTTTTGCATTCCTTGCGGGATTCTATTAAGAAGAACCTATGAAGGCTCCAGGGATACACATTTAAATGATGTATTATAGGGGCAGCATAAACTCTACTTTTCTGGCTTTAATCCCTAAATAATCAAATCTGTAGTTATTGTCTAGATTTCATTTGATGTCCCTTTTCATTGTCTCTTATAAGATCTTTTTGAAGCTAATAGCATGTCATCTCAAGTCATTATTTCCCCTCTTAATCTCTAAAAACCAAGGGGTTTTTGTCTCTAGTGGACAAATATTTGACAATATCACACTTATCCAATAGTATCTTGACTCCAACTAGCGAGGAAGGATAAACCTTTATAAGAAGAAGACATAAACCTTTATAAGAAGGATAAAACTTCTCCTAGGATTTCTCCGATGGTGAATCGTAGGGTTGCTAGCTTTTTCAAAGTTTTTAGAGGCCTCCATTAAGTGTGCCCCCTTCCACCCTTACTATATATGATTATGGTTGATGCTATAAGAAAAGCTTTGGAGAATAAACATGCCTATCTTAGCATTTCGGGAATTTGATTCTGGGAGGGCATAAAAAACATAGGTGGTATTAATGGGTGGTGCCTCTATCACTATGTCTAGGTGCTTCAAAAGCATTCTCGACAGATTTCTCAAGGAATTTGGGGGAGCCGTCAATGATAGAAAAAACCACATATACGTTTGGAATATCTAAAGGCTAAAAGAGAAAAAGATTGAAGAAATTCTAGGATTTAAAGCTATCAGACTTTGTAAAGACCTTAATTACTTAGGAATTCAATATTTCTGGGCTATGCTGCTCTCTATTCCTCGCAAAAAGTCTAGGATAAAATGAAAATAAAAATTGTAAACTGGGGTGGGACTTGGCTCAATAACGTAGGAAGAGAAGTCCTTGTAAAATCAGTGCTATCAACAATCCCTTTATATGATTTAACTACTCTGGAAGATCCCAAGTTATTCATCAAATGTGTATGTATATAACAAAATTCATGTGTGAACAAGGTAAAAAAGATACAAATAAATACAACTTACTAGATTGGAAAACAATGAGAGCCCCAAATAAACATGGAGGTTTGGGCATGAGGGACCAAGGAATTCCAAATATGGAAATAGGAGAAAAACGTTATTGGATTTCAAGTACTGTCCCAAGTTAGTGGTTGTCCAAGGTGATCTAGGCTAAGTATCTATCACATCTTAGTGTTCAGGATGACCATGTGCCCCTAGATTCAATTTCCCTATATGGTGCATGATAAACTCCTCTAGGGATATTCCATCATCAACAATTTAAACAAGATCCCACGAAATGGAGCCACCATCAAAGTATTCTCTTATTGCGTAATGTGAATTTAGCCACTAGAGTCAGATCCTTCCTTGGTGGATCTTTAGGTCCTCTTGAGCAATAGAGTAGTGGAAACACTGGAGAATATCATTGAGTGGAATTAGCATGGATGGTACAAGGTTCGAAGTTATTAAAGATCCATGATGCTCTTCTCCTAAAGATAAATGTTCGAGAAAAAGTTTTGAGGGTGTTGATGAGCCCCAAAATTGGTAACTTGTTGGGCTCATTTGGCCTAATTATCCTTGTTCAGTCCTTGTTCAAATCCTTCATTTTCCATAGCTTATGCATTATTTTTCAGTATGTTTCTATCATTTGTACAAATAAGGGTAGTCACTCTTCCTAGGTGGCTAACACGTGCTTATTTCAGGTTTTTTGACACATGTTGGAGCAAAACCGAGCAATCATGGACTAAAAGACAGCCAAGCCTAAGGTGAGGATTCGTAGGGGGGTTGTCTATGGCATTAAATAACCCTTCCTCCGGATCTTCATCCCCAACTCCGAGCTCCAAAGACCACCAAAACAGAATCTAGAAGGCAGCCAAGCAGATTTTAGAGGGGACTGTCTAACTCACAGTTTGGACAGTCGAATTCCACAGATTAAGGAGGCTAGATAGGTCCCTCATGATGTATAAATGTTGAGGCCTCAACCTTCGTAAGGGACTTTTGAAACAATTGTGTATTTTTCACCTTAGCGCTGCTAGCTTTACTTTGTTCTTTTGTAGCCATTTTTGGCATCACTCTTATGATTATTTTTTGATAATGAGAAACACTTAGATTTTATATGAAATCTAAGTTTTCCATAGGAGCCACAGCTCTCAGGATTGGGCCCAACCTAAGAGCATAGGGCCTCCTTTCGGTACTGTTACGTTTCCTTTATGCGTCATTGTTTCCCTTTATGCATTTCAATGTATTTCTGTTAGGAAGATTTAGTTATGGTGCTTGGATAGATCATTGTTTATGAATAGCATTGCTTCAAGTATTTTGGTAGGATAATAACATAAAAAACTTCAAAGAAAAGGGACAACCACACTCTTGGTTTCACCTTATCCTTATTGGATAAGGGGCTGGAATTGAAGAAACAGTGCTGCCCCAACAAAAACACTAGTTTTCTTGACCATGCAATCCTTAGTGTATTGTTTCCCTTTACAGAACTTAGTTATGGGTTTAGAGCTCTGAAATGTTTCTCTGCATAGTTGATGTACATGTTTTTCTTTCCAATATAGCTATTGTTCATTCATGCTTTTGATAGATAGACTAGATTAGCTCGGATATTGATCATTTGCAAGACTTTGTTGATTCGGTTGAATTACACCGCGCAGGGAATCTCCTCCACTCTTTCACCCACCCAAAGCATCATCCGAGCCACCTGTTCCATCTCCTAGCTGAGCTCCTCATCTCCCATCTATCTTTTTTTCCACGTAACCCTACCTTCTTGCTCAATCATTGCCTTACCCTTCTTCAAGCCAAGTCGGCCTTCTACACCTTCTCACCACTCCATCCACCAGTCCCTAGGCCACTTTAGACCCCTATCCTACCTCCAGATCCATTCATGCATCTTCCCTCACTCACCCATCCTCTAAAAACCCATTTTCAAACATCCTATAGAAATTTCTGAACATCCTGTAGAATTTCCTGAACATCCTGTAGAACCCCTGTAGAACCCTTGTAGAAGCTCGCAAATGAGGTTTCTTGATAGGCAAACTTTGTGAAACTCTCTGGAAGGGTGTTAGGTACTCCTTAGACCCTCGCTGAACCTTCCCAACCTTTTCCAAGCATTTCGCCTCCTTGATTCACCCCTGCACAGTAAAGCACAGTTAAAGCATATGCATGATGAAATTGACAACTTTATCAAAAATACAAAAATATTTTTTCTTAGGAAAAAGGTAGTCTAAATACATGTATTTTACCTTCATAGAAGTAATGGCATCTCTTTCAGTAGTTTGCATTCTCATTTTTGCATCAGTAGGACTAGCTGGTAGAATTAGGGTTTGCACTTTTCTTCAGTTTTTCAATCTCTTTTCGCAAGTAGATTAGCTTCCTTTGAGTCAGATTTCATCCATCAATTAAAAATCTTCTTCTAAGAGCTCATAGAAGTTGGCTTAAGCCCCTAGCAGACTTATGCCAACTGACCAAGTGACAGCTGCGACAAGAGATAGTACTTGTGCATACAGCACTGTCACTTCGAAGTTGGTTACGAACGACCGGGTTGATAAAAGTAAATAAGGGAGTCCCAGGAGTTGCAGCATTATTGCTACAATATTGGAGCCCACCATATTTTTGCCGTCGTTGCTGGGGAAGTGTCAGAGTATTGGTGATTGTTGCTTTTTTTCTATTTTCTCCTACAACCTTCTGCTGAGTAGTTTATTTCATTTCCATTCTACAATTTCATTTCCGCAAAAGTAGAATAGACATTTCCTACTTTCATAGACTAGCATTCTAATTTTGCAATTTCAATTCTGCAAGCGTAGCTTAGCATTTCAATTCCAAAATTTCAATTTTGCAAAATAGATTAGTCCTTTCCTTCTTTCATTTCAATTCCGCATTTTCATTTCAGCAATATAGTTAGTTGCAGTTCAATCTATTTTAGTTTTGCAGGTACCAGTAGAGAAAAAAACAAAAGAAATCAAAAAAAGTCTTTTCGTTTCATGCCTCATAGGAATAGAGATAAAACTAGCAAATTCTTCCCCAACACCCCCACCACATCACTGAGTCAACCTTCTCTCTTCTCTGGTGACAGTGAGCCAGAAGAACCTATAGGTGAACCTCCTAAGATATATGAAGATCCTATAATAGAAGAAGAGTTAGGGAACACTCCATCTATAGCCATGGATGAAAACTGAAATGGTAGAAGAGAAGACGAGAGAATAGAGGGTGCCTTTCCCATCTGAGAGACCAATGGAGACATGAAAATGAAAAACATAAGTCCCTTTGCTCTACCTCACTTCCATGGACTGACTACTGAGGACCCTGATACCTTCCTGTTTGAGTTTGTTGTCCTTTGTCGAACTTATGACTATGCTGAGGATGAGAAAAAGCTTAAACACTTTCCCTCTACCCTCAAGGACGCGGCATTACGCTGGTTCATGGGGTTACCTGGAAACAATATCACCACTTGGGCTCAGATGTAGCAAGCTTTCAATGCCAAGTACCGGGACTACTGTAGATCCAAGGAAACTAAGGGAGAAATCTTCCGAATGACCATGGGAAGCGATGAATCTTTGGAAGACTATGAGGGGAGGTTCGAACTCAGTTATAAACGGGCTAGGTGCACACTTGACCCAGAGTCTCTGAAGCTGGTTCTGCTCCGAGGAGTCCCTGAAGACCTTCTGGACACCCTTAACATGCTAGCTGGACGAGACATCTACCAACTACCTTATGAGGACATAAAGACCATGTTTAGAACCATTCTAGGGCGGCCTGGAAGAGAAGTAGGGGGAGTCATCATTCAGCTAGTACCTCTTTCTCCAAGCATGAGTTTGCTAACCAGATGGAAGACCTTAAGAGTGAAATGAGACAGAATATTTCCATGCAACTTGATACCTTCTGAATTCAGCAAAAGAAAGAAGAAGCTGAGAGGGCTTTGGCCATTTTTTGTCCTAGATGCATGAGGAAGCATCCCAAGAATGAGTGCCCATTGCACTCAGTAGAGGTATGTTTCGTTTGTGAGGAAGACCACCTCACCAACCAATGCCCTACCTTGCCAGGATTTAAAGCCATGTACCTAGGGACTGAGGTGGCTACTAAACCTCTCTACTTCCTCAACCAAAGGAGGCCGCATGGACCCAGACCTTATCAGCAGGGGATGCAAGGGCCATCCCAAGCTTATTACAACCCCAGCCAACCCACTCATATACCTTCTTGGGGTCCCCCTTCTCATCCTTCCTGGTCCGCACCTCCTCCGTGGTCTTATCCATCTCCATACCACACTCAACCTCTTTCTCACTCGTTTCACTCTCATTCCCAGCCACAACCGCAGTGGAATGCACCTCAAGTGGGGTGGAGGCCCCAATACAACACTCCTCCCACCATTTTTCCTCCAAAACCAACTCAACCACAACCATTACCTCCTGCTCCTCCAAGACAACCCTAGATGGCTGCTCAACCGAACCCGAACCCCAACAACAGACAGGCCCAGCAGGTATATACTGGGGAAACAACATGCCCTACCTATGCTGTGGAGATCCAGGAGATCAAACTACGATCTGGGAAGGTCCTTCCAGAGCGCCAACCTCCTCCCCTAGAGGAGGAGGAAGAGAAATAGGAAAGTGAACCCCAAGCCATTCCACCCTTTCCTGAGCGACTCACAGTAACAACACAACCCAACCCAGAAGAGGATGAGCTTCTAGGAGAACTCAAGCAGTTGTGTGTGAAAATACCACTTCTCCAGGCCATAAAAGATGTACCGATATACAACAAATTTATTAAGGAGAAGTGTTTTAGGCACCCAGGTAGGCGAAAGAAAGATGTCTCAACGATCAATGTCATAGGACAACTTTCCGATCTCATGTTGGGGCAGGTAATCTATGCAAAGTATTTGGACCCTGGGAGTCCTGTAGTTGATGTCCACATCAATGGCACCATTATACCCCACACTTTGATTGATCTAGGGGCCGCCATTAATGTGATAACCAGGGACACCATGCTTAAGCTCATTCTTTAGAGTTCCCTAAGGAAGACCTCGACAGTGCTACAATTGGCAGACCGCTCCACCGTGACTCCCGAAGGGATTGTGGAGGATGTCTTGGTCTTTGTTGAATCCTGGGAATACCCTGCAGACATTTTGGTCCTTCAGCCAAAGGGAAAACTCATGAGATATCCCCTCATTCTGGGAAGGCCTTGGCTGGCTACTACAGATTCTTACGTCAGTTGTCGAGCCGGAAGCATGACAATAAAAAATGGGCCTATGTCCAAATAGCTAGTCCTATACCCTCCTGCCCAACCTCTGCTAGAACATGACTTACCCCTCTGGTTGGAAGAAGGAGAAGGGGATGAGGTCTACTCTACACCATTATGCACAGTAGAGGCCACCAGGGGAGGTCCTCCAACCAAGGATGATTTGATTGAGAACTTAATCCAAAATACTCCCCCTGGTGCACTATCCTTGGAAGACTTGGTGGAGGATACCCAGGCCAATGCTTTAGTGGACCTATGTGCCACTGATCTGACCAGCCCCAGAGTTAAGAATTTGGAGTTTGACCCTGAGAGGACTTTAAAAATAAGCTCCTCTCTCTCTCCCTCTCATGAAAAGGAGCTATGTAGCCTCTTTACCTGCCATTTGGAGGCCTTTGCCTGGAGCTACAAGGAAATGAAGGGAATCCATCCCTCGGTCTGTACCCATCATATCTACATCGAGGAGGACTGTAAACCAGTCAGGAAACCTCAGAGGAGAATGAATCCAACCCTCAAGGACATTGTTAAAGAAGAAGTGCAAAAATTGTTGGACGTAGGATTCATCTACCCCATCTCAGATAGCGAATGGGTTTCCCCTCTGGTGTTGGTTCCCAAGAAAAATGGGAAATGGAGAATTTGTGTGGAGTACAGAGAACTAAACAAAGCCACCAAGAAAGACCACTTCCCTTTACCTTTCATAGATCAAGTCTTGGATGGTCTGGTAGGGAAGAGGTTTTTCTCCTTCCTAGATGGGTTCAGCGGGTATAATCAGATCCAAATCAGCCCTGAGGACCAAGATAAGACCACTTTCACTTGTCCATGGGGTACCTTTTCCTACCGCGTTATTCCCTTTGGGCTATGTAATGCCCCCACCACTTTCCAGAGAGTTGTATTAAGCATATTTTCCGAGTTGGTCCATGATTCGATAGAAATCTATATGGATGACTTTACTCCTTACGGATCTAGCTTCCAGGAAGCCTTATCCAACCTGGGAAAAGGTTTGAGCAAGTGCATTGAGATGAACCTATCCCTCAGTCCTGAAAAATGTGAGTTCTTGATGACTGAAGGGATGTTAGGTCATACCATTTCTCGCCAGGGGTTACAAGTGGATGCCAGTGAAATTGTTATCATCAAAAAGGTCCCACCTCCTCAGAAGGTGAGAGATGTTCGAAGTTTCCTAGGTTTAGTGGGATATTGCAACAGATTCATTAAAGAGTTTAGTAAGCTAGCCTCCCCATTGTTTGGCCTCTTAGCAAAAGATGTTGAGTTTAAATGGTCGGATGACTGCTAGAGGGCTCTGAATGAATTGAAGGATAAGTTGGTGTCTGCTCCAATTCTGAGAGGCCCAAACAGGGCCCTACCTTTCCACATCCACACTGATGCATCGAACAAAGCCATAGGGTCAGCCTTAGGACAAGTTGAAGAAAAACTTCCATATGCTATATACGTTGTCAACAAAAACTTATCCAAGGCAGAAATGAATTATACGGTAACTGAGAAAGAGTTCATGGCTGTGGTCCATTCCCTGAACAAGTTTTGACACTACATCACTGGCTATCAAACATCTGTACATATTGACCATGCTGCAATTAGATATTTAATGAATAAGCCTGATGTGAATGCTCGTATTATTAGATGGTTACTTTTGTTGCATCAGTTTGATTTGACCATCATTGACAAACCAGGTAAAGAATATGTTGTTGCTGACTTCTTGTCTAGATTGGATTTGCCTGCAGGTGAAGAAGGAACAGTGGATGACTAGATGCCAGATGAGCATCTATTTGCTATCTCAATACCATCCCCATGGTTTGTTGATATAGCAAACTATCTGGTCTCAGCACAGTTCCCTCCGCATCTATCGTCAAAGGAGAAGAGAAGAATCGTGAGGAAAAGTGCCTCATTCACTTGGATCGAGGGCAACCTGTTCAAACTTGGCCCTGATAAGATCTTAAGGCATTGTGTAAGGGAGGAGGAAGTCTTTGACATCCTCCTAACCTATCACGATAGGCCTTGTGGAGGACATTTTGCAGCCAAGAGGACTGCCTTCAAAATTCTATAGGCAGGCTACCATTGGCCCACTCTTCATCAAGATGTCAGAAGATATATCAAGCAATGTGACCGATGCCAAAGGATGGGGAAACCGACTCCAAGGGAAAAAATGTCTCTCCAACCTCAGGTGACTCTTGAGCCATTTGAGAAGTGGGGTATGGATTTTGTGGGTCCTATCAACCCTCCTTCAAGGCAAAAGTCTTACATAATTCTGTGCACAAACTATCTAAAAAAGTGGGCAAAAACCAAGGAAATCAAAGCAACAACAAAAGAAAAGGTGGTTGAGTTTTTAAGAGAAAACATTTTCTACAAATTTGGCTACTCGAGAGAGTTAGTCACGGATCAAGGAAGCCAGTTCACCTTCAATTTGATTGAAGACTTGCTTGCTCATCACAAGATCAAGCATAGGACTTCCACCCCATATCATCCTCAAGCGAATGGGCAAGTGGAAGTCACCAGTAGAGAATTAGAGGGGATATTTACTACGGTAGTGAGCAGCAACAGAAAGGATTGGACAGATCACCTGGTTGAGGCCACTTGGGCCTACAACACCACTTGGAAGACCACAACCAGTTTCACACCCTACGAGCTAGTCTATGGGAAGAGAGCTTTGTTGTCAATTGAGTTTGAATACAACACATTGAGGATGGCAGCTCAGCTGGACCTAGATCTCAGCCATGGTCAACAAGAAAGGTTAATGCAAATGAATGGGTTAGATGAACTTCGAATGCAGGCCCTCCTCCACTCAGAAGTGATTCAACTTCAGAGGAAGGTATGGCATGACTGGCACCTCAATGACAAATAATTCCAGATTGGGTGCTGCTGTATGATTCCAAACATAAGGATTTCAAGTGGAAGCTGAGGACAAGATGGCTAGGACCATATGCAGTGGAAAAGTGTAATGACAATGGTTCTACCCTTCTCCGGACTATTGACGAAGAAGCCATCCCCATGCTCGTCAACGGGCATCGACTAAAGATCTACAAGAAACCTCTTTCAAGGCAAGATTTCGTCAAAACTGCGGAAAAATAAGTGCTGGTCATAGAGAAGGGTTATGCCTCTATTTTTGGCACACCCTGAGCATCATTATATAGATAAAAAGAAAAAATAAAAAAGAATGCAATAGAAAAATATCCTTGGGTGAAAACCTTTTTGAGGCGCCCAAGGCAGATGGTAGGAGTGAAAAACTCATTGAGGCGCTCCTGTTGTCTCTCTGAAAAAAGAATTGGAATAAAAAGATCCTTAGGTGAAAACCTTTTTGACGCACCTAAGGCAGATGTTAGGGGTGAAAACCTCATTGAGGCACCCCTGCTGTCTCTTAAAAAAAAAAAAAGAAAAAAAGGAAAAAAGAAGACAAGCTGATCTCTCAAAAGTGTTGTAGGTTGCAGGAACACAACACACAAAGAAGGCCTCTCAACTCAAGGACAAGGGTCCCTATCAAGCTACCAGGTAGCCTCACATACACTCCCTCCATGAACACTCATTTTTCCAAGGTTTGGACACAATCCGGTCATGGTTCAGCCTTTTACAGGAAGCTACAGGACTTTCTACATGAAGTTCTATATTTCTACAGGAAACATCCTGTAGAGCTTTTGGACGGGCCAGAATCGATTACAGAGAAGGATTTGGATCTTGAAGCCCATTAAGGAGGCATGCAACTACTCTTTTCTTCCATCCTCCACTTGTTTCACCGCCTTTCACCACCATTACTCTCATCTAGTCGAATATACCTGCACATGCATACCAGAACACTGTTTTTTCAGATAAGAAAATTTATTTTTTCAAAATAAAAAATAAGGCCTTCTGAGGCTCGCACACTTCACCTATCGAGGCAACCTCAAGCTCCTTCACCTGTGAACGTGACTCCATTTATTTCAACATGCACCCCAGAAGGAGAAACAGCTACAGGATGTCGTACAGGAATCCTATAGCATCTGATCCAGCTGGAGCACCTACCATGAAGACACCAGCAGCTCGCAGAACCGGTGCATGCAGCATTTGCCACCAGGGAATCGGGTCTCAAAGTATAGTAGCCAACAACAGCCAATGTAGAGGAGCTCCAACACCTGTGCACAATGCAGGAGCATGCAAATCTAGCATCCCTCATCTCGAAACCTGAAAAAACCCATGTCCACAGCCGCACAGGTAAGTGGCTAACTTTATTTCGTCAAATTACGTAAGCTATACTCTGAATATGCATGACTGTGAGAATGGACGGATTGAACAAGGTTGGTTTTCATTCAACTGGCCACCACATCCAGTCAGGCGGTCTCGTAGGATCCGAATGGGATTGGTTATGTCGAAAAGTCGATAATTGACACGTGGGAAGTGCCTAGTCGAGGAGAAGCGGTGGTATGACAGGAATGCCGGAGGTAAATGTAGAGGGAAGAATTCGGCAGTCAGGGGCATGCTGGGGAATGATAGCAATGACGTCGGCCAATGGATCAGTAGGGACATCTCACCCCCGTGCCATGAATTCCACAGCATTTCAAAATCGGCTGGTTGAATACCTATGATGCACTGCAGTCATTTATGCTTACAACCGTTTTGCAGCCGAGTATGCATCCTCCTCTGCAAGTTGTTAGCCCAAGTTCTCGGTTTGTTCAAACGTCCTGTTACCGCTCAGACTAGTCCTATGCCACCGTAATCTCCTCCAGAAGCCGGGAACGATTTCTACAGGAAGCTGCGCTACAGGAAACTCAGTATACGAAGTAGCGCAGACTGTTCACGTCGAGGGTGGCAATTTTCAGTGAGGTAGGCAGAACTTAACTTTCCCATGCAAATAATTCCAAAGGTGGTGAATTTGATGTATTGAGGGGGGTAGGGAAATGTGAATGCAAGTCTGTCTGTGAAATCAAAAGCTTTTTTTTATCACTTCCCGAAATTGTCTTCGTGGTTTGCATGCGAGATTTCCTCCACGATTGAATGAAAAATCCCTCCTGTAGAAATTGAGACACTGTCAAAGCACTGGTAAAAATCGTAAATTTTATATGACTGTGGGTATAATGGAGACATAGCTCTGTGCTCCGTGTGAAAAAATCCTAAAGTCCTCCTTCTGTATATGAGCAGGCAAGTTCAGCACAGGGTAATTGACATAAAGATATCTTTTTTTCTACGCTCTCAGAAGGAAATACACACAGAACTCCCTGTCTGCTTGAAAGTGTGAGAAAACACAGAGTTTTACCATGTTAGGAGGGTTCATTAGAAAAAAACCTTCGAACTCCAAGAAATTACGAGAAACCCCTGAGGTGGTGGACTTGTTTTCCCGTGGACACTGGATGTCATTATGTGACAAGCTTCAAGGTCACGATGACGAAATTGCGGAAGAATTCCTCCGGTCCCTGAAGCTGAAGTCAAAGACATTGGCCGTTGTCAACTTTAGAGGATTGACCCTTAGACTCACCCCACAGCTCATCCACAGAGTAACTGATCTTCCAATGGGGGTACCCTCGGATAAGGGGAGAGGAAGTTGGGTCAGAAAGCTAAAAAAGAGTTCTTCTTGCCAGAGGAACAATTCTCAGAAGACAAGAATGGAGTTCGAAGAACTAGCCTACTACCGTTCTGGAGTGAAGTCAGCCTCCAAATGATGAAGTATATTACGTGTGAGGGGCGATTTAGCATCGTATATGGCTATTATTTTCGGTTTCTCACAGAACTCAGGCACCACATGGACCTACCCTTAGAGCAAAAATTTAGGATTCCTTACTTCCTCATGCAGTCCATGACTGAATGTGCCACCAAACTGAGAGAGGGGACACTAGACCAGCTAGCCCATCATGGGCTTATTAAGTTTCTCGTGGAAGATGCACTCCACACCTTCACTATCCCTCTCTCCTGGGAAATTTTTCGGAATATGTCAAAGGATGATGACATCCGAGTCTTGGCCGAGGAGCTCACTTCCTCCAGCAGTGAGGAGAAGGAGCATAATTAGACAGAGAAGAAGGTTAAAGAACAAGAAACCCCTGGCAAAACACCAAAGAAAGAATAGAAAGGAACACAAGAAAAGGGGCAAGCTACCAAAACAAGGGATGATAAAATTGCACCAACACCTAGGGAGAAAAGACTATAGACCAGGGCAGAACGGACTGAGAAAGTCCAAGTCAGTAAGGGCACCCCTAAGGAAACCTCAGCCAAGTTAAAGGAAAAATTCCCCTCAGCCAAGCAGACTAAAATAGTGCCCCCGGCTTCTACAGGAAAGCAGCAGAGTATTTCTACAGGAAAGATAAAATGGCTTCTACAGGAAGCCAGAAAGAAACCGCTACAGGACTTTCTACAGGATGACTGAAAGAAGGACAGCAGAAGGAGAAGTCGGCCGAAATTCTAGCAAGGGGGGCAGTAGCTATGCTGGCCACCTTAGGTACCTCTCCCAAGCCAAAAGAGAAACGAAAGAGGGAGACTCCTCTGTATTTTAAAGCGAGAAGTAGTGTAAGGATTAAGACTGGTAGACCCCAGCCTCCATCAAAAGAGCCAATCACCATCGTGGATACCCCTACCACACCAAAGGATAGATCCCCCTATAAGGAATCCATTACTTATGAGCAAGGGAGCCCAAAAACGTCCTCATGGAGGGAAAGAATGGAGAAATTGAGCTCAGAAGCCTCTCTACAGGATGCTGAGGCTATTCTACAGGAAACTTTGGCTAGGCTGAAAGCAACTGAGCAGATGGAGGAGAAAGCAGCCAAGTCACCACAGGAGGAGGAGAGAGCAACCAAGTCACCACAAGGGGAGGAGAAGACTGATGTCATCATGGAACCAAGCCCCCAGCCCAACCTGGGCTCTTATTATAACTTTTTGGAGACCGGCAAAATTATTCCTCAAAAGTTCATAGTGCCACTGTTTCTAGTACTAGAGGAAGAGAGGGTACGAACCCACACTTGGATGAGGATGGCTAAATCCAAGGGGGTAGCAGACATAGGGCCTCTAGAGGAAAGGCTCAAGGAAACACAAAGGGAGTTGGCGAGAGTAAGGCATGTGGAAAGCTCCCAACAAGCCAAGTTAAGAGAAGAGAATGAGCTGCTCAGACAACAGCTCCAGTTGCAGGGACAGAGAAAAGGGGAGGACACAACAGCCAAGGACCCCTCAGCAAAACCTCAAGAAAAAGAAGGGATGCAAGCTTATCTTGAGGAAATTAACCGGTAGCTACAGGAAAGGGAATTGTAGGTAGGTATAGGGATACAATCCTTAAAACAACAGATGCAAGAAAAGGAGGCACAACTAGCCTGCATGGCCAGATGGGCAATGGAAGCTCTGCAATGTAGGCAACCGGCCAAATCCTATGGCCTGTGCCTAAGGGATCTATGGCTGCAGTTCCAAATCAACACATTGGCACAGTGGGGTATCTCCCACATCCAAAACCCCCAGTAATTCATGGATTTATGTAACACCAGTTCATCAGAAGATAAGGCCAAGCTTTCTGATTTTTACCTCCATAATTTGGCCCTTCCAAACATCACCTCGTGGGACCCCAACACAGCAGTAGGGGACATGCAGCTGATGGCAATGACCTCATGGTTTAACCATGAAGAAAAGAGAGCAGCTGAGGTCAGGAATGTAATGGAGCAGGAGCTACATGAACCACTGTTGATTAGAGCAGAGCTAGGGGACCCCACATCATTAATATCCGCTCACTAGCACCTAGCAACCAACTCTCAAGCTTTATTAGAATACATGGATCGCCAGGCCCAGGCCATAGCACACTTCGAGGATATGGATCGATTATTAGGGGACAATTGTGTTCATGCTTGCACCCGTAGGTCGAACATATTGTCCCACAACCTCAAAATCCGAGAATATCACACTCCAACTTGGATGAGGGAGGCCTTGGCACGAGTTCCTCTCTACAAGAAGTCTATGCAGAACCGCCAGGCCAATTGGATAGGCCTCAAGCTAAGTCCACCCTTGCTTTTGGGATTGTTAGAAGGGGGCAAAGAAGAGGAAGAGCATAAGCAATGGGAAGAGGTGGAAAGGCAGGTCAGATTCCATGACAGTGCGGAGGACACTACTTCAGAAGCCTGGGATGTAAGGGTGGTGATTAAAGAAATGAAAGACGAGGAGCTGGACTAGTTTCTCAGAGGATGAGCAACCCTTTTAGCAGGGGGGTGATGATGAGCCCCAAAATTGGTATCTTGTTGGGCTAATTTGGCCTAATTATCCTTGTTCAGTCCTTGTTCAAAAAATTCATTTTCCATAGCTTATGCATTATTTTCAGTACATTTATGTCATTTGTATGAATAAGGGTAGTCACTCTTCCTAGGTGGCTAACACGTGCTTATTTCAGGTTTTTTAACAGATGTTGGAGCAAAACTGAGAAATCATGGGCTAAAATACAGCCAAGACTGAGGTGAGGATTCGTAGGGGTGTTGTTTATGGCATTAAATAACCCTTCCTCACGATCTTCACCTGCAACTCCGAGCTCCAAAGACCACCAAAACCGAATCTAGAAGGCATCCAAGCAGATTTTAGAAGGGACTGTCTAACTCACAGTTTGGACAGTCGAGTTCCACAGATTGAGGAGGCCATCTAGGTCCCTTGTGATGTAAAAATGTTGAGGCCTCAGCCTTCGTAAGGGACTTTTGAAACCATTGCGTATTTTGCACCTCGGTGCTGCTAGCTTTAATTTGTTATTTTGTAGCCATTTTTGGCATCACTCTTATGATTATTTTTTGATAATGAGAAGTAGTTCGATTTTATATCAAATCTGAGTTTTCCATAGGAGCCATAGCTCTCAGGGTTGGGCCCAACCTGAGAGCCTAGGGCCTCCTTTCTGTACTGTTACTTTTCCTTTATGCATCATTGTTTCCCTTTATGCATTTGAACGTATTTCTATTAGTCAGGTTTAGTTATGTTGCTTGGATAGATCATTGGTTATGAATAGCATTGCTTCAAGTGTTTTGGTAGGATAATAACAGAAAAAGCTTCAAAGAAAAGGGACAACCACACTCTCGGTTTCACCTCATCCTTATTGGATCAGGGGCTGGAATTGAAGAAACAGTGTTGCCCCAACAAAAAAACTAGTTTGCTTGACCATGCAATCCTTATTGTAATGTTTCCCTTTACATAAATTAGTTATGGGTTTATACCTCTGAAATGTTTCTCTGCATAGTTGATGTACATGGTTTTCTTTCCAATACAGCTATTGTTCATTCATGCTTTTGATAGGTAGACTAGATTAGCTCGGATATTGATCATTTTCAAGACTTTGTTGATTCGGTTGAAGTACACCGTGCAGGGCATATCCTCCACTCTTTCATCCACCCAAAGCGTCATCTAAGCCACCTGTTCCATCTCCTAGCTAAGTTCCTCGTCTCCCATCTATCCTTTTTTCCACATAACCCTACCTTCTTGCTCAATCATTGCCTTAGCCTTCTTCAAGACAAGTTAGCCTTCTACACCTTCTCACCACTCCATCCACCAGTCCCTAGGCCACTTTAGACCCCTATCCTACCTCCAGATCCATTCATGCATCTTCCCTCACTCACCCATCCTCTAAAAACCCATTTTCAAACATCCTATATAAATTTCTAAACATCTTGTAGAAATTCCTGAACATCCTGTAGAACCCCTGCAGACTTCCTGTAGAAGCTCACAAATGAGGTTTTTTGATAGCCAAACTTTGTGAAACTATTTGGAAGGGTGTTAGGGACTCCTTAGACCCTCTCTGAACCTTCCCAACCTTTTCCAAGCATTTCTCCTCCTTGATCTACCCCTGCACAGTAAAGCACAGTTAAAGCATATGCATGATGAAATTGACAACTTAATCAAAAATATGAAAAGACGTTTTCTTAGAACAAAGGTAGTCTAAACACATGTATTTTACCTTCATAGAAGTAATGGCATCTCTTTCAGTAGTTTTCATTCTCATCTTTGCATCAGTAGGACTAGCTGGTAGAATTAGGGTTTGCTAGGGTTTGCGCTTTCCTTCAGTTTTTCAATCTCTTTTCGCAGGTAGATTAGCTTCCTTTGAGTTAGATTTCATCCATCAATTAAAAAGATTCTTCTAAGAGCTCATAGAAGTTGGCTTAAGCCCCTAGTAGACTTGTGCCAGCTAACCACGTGACAGTTGCGGCAAGAGCTAGTACTTGTGCATACAGCACCGTCGCTTCCAAGTTTGTTACGAACGACTGGGTTGATAAAAGTAAAGAAGGGAGTCCCAGGAGTTTCAGCATTATTGCTGCAATATTGGAGCCCACCAAGTTTGCCCCAATTGCACTATATGAGGAGGACAGGTGGGCTTGGTAGAGTGCAAGATACTTGGTCAAGGAAGGATATCCTCACATGCTCTCTTGCACCCATTTACCTCGTAAAATTAAGATATGGGGAAAAATATCGAAAAAAAATTCCATTACAAAAGTCAATTATTTTTTCTAGTTGCTTGCTCATAAAAAAATTCTTACTATGGAGAATCTTTGAAGGAGGGGACATATTGTCCCCTTTAGATGCCCTCTTTATGAATCAGAGGAGGATTATATCTTGCATCTCTTTCTCCAATGTTATGTGACAAAGGAAGTGTGGGTTGTGGCACTTAGTCCTCTATTCAACAGAGATCCAAACCTTCTTCACCTCCTGCCCCAATTATTTTCTAAGCTCCCTTGAGGCCAAGGAAACTTTTAAGGATATATGGTCCACTCTTCCAAAGAATGTGAGTTGGAAAATATTGTTATCAGGGAAAAATACTATATTTACAAAGACCCAAGCACCAATGGGGGTTATAGCCATGATTGTCCTTTCCACCTATATGAAATTTTATAAACTAGTCAAAGATCTTTGCTTGGATCATTTGGAGTATACTTGGTTGGCCCTATGGGAGTGCTCCGAGGCTCGAGACCTCAAGTTCTAGGGCGTACCTCACACGCTCAACCCAAAATGGATTTTGTTGTTATCTTGATAAGGTCTAGTGGAATAGTTGAGATCCACAAATAAATGGACCCTTCAACTTTATGGGGGGTTATAAGGTAATCCTAGGGTGGCAGGACGGGGAGGGATTTTCATTAATCCTGAAGGAATCATTGAATTTAGATATCTACAGGGTATTGAATGGAAGACAAACAACCATGTATAAGTGTATGGCTTGCTCTATGGCCTTACCCTGGCACAAAGAATGAGAATAAAAAATATTGAGGCTCTAGGAGATTTCATAATCATTATTAGACATATAATATGTACTACAACAACCAACGACACTACCCTAAAACAAATCATTAGGAGAGCTCATAATTTTCTACCCTCCTTTAACTAAGTGTCCTTCTACCATCTTTTGAGAGTAAATAACCAAGGATATCATAAGCAAGCCAAGGAGGCATGTTAGCTTGGGGAAGAAAAATGTTTAGTGAATGAAGTCAAGAACACTACCAATATCCATTAAAGAAGCCAAAAGAATAGCTACATGGCTTAACTTCCCAAGCACTGACAAGACTTGGAAAAACCTTTGGACTAACCCTCATTAGATGAATATCAAACTATTCAAGTGGCTGGTTCAACAAGGAAAGATTCTCACTTGGGAAAATCTAAGAAAAAGAGGCTTCGTTGGCCCTCCAGATGTCACCTATGTGGAAAATAGGAAGAAACCTCAAGTCATATCCTCAATCTATACTCCTTCACTACCACATTATGGAACTAGGCTAGAAATGTCTTTGAGTAGACAGATAGGCAGAAAAATGATATCATTGCTATGCTAAAGAATTGGAGACAAGATTTCTCAGATAATGAGACAAAAAATGTAGCCTGGGCTTTGACTCCATGGTTCATAATATGGAATGTATGGAAGGAGCGCAACAACAATATTTTCAAAGACAAAATAGGCCCAGTGAGTACCATGATCAAGCTAATCCTTAAGAAACTCAAGGAAACAGTCAACACCCTTGGGAGTTTCTCTACTGGAAACCCATAGGGCACAGAGAGGCAAGCATCCTGGAAAATTTGGAGCTTCAAGCACATCTCCCTCAAAGCTCTCTATAGATTAACAAGCATACCTTAGAAGGAGAGGCTTTCTGGCACCCCCCTTCTTGAGGTTTCTTGAAATTTAACATATATGGAGCCTTTAAAAGAAATCCTGGAGATTCTAGGTATGGAGGAGTCATGAGAGATGAGAAGGGAAAAATACAAGTAATTTTCTACAGTTATCTTGGATAAACTACCAACAATATCACTCAACTCATGGCAATGGAACTATGCTTGGAAATACCAATCAAGTACAACATGCACAATGTCATCATTGAGGATGACTCTAAATTATTCATTAATTCGGTCAAGAGGATAAGTGCATGATTTGCACCAGAGAAACTTTTAGGTCACCCGCGGCTTCTGCAAGTCTATCACAAAATTCAATCACATCTAAGAACTCTAAGATTTGTGCATGTTCACAGGGAAGCGAAAAAAGCATCAGAATGGCTGGCCAATGAGGGGGTTAGAAGCAAACAAACCAACATGTGTTACTAGTGGGAGGAGGTAACAAATAATAGGCTGCGAGATGAATGCTCATCTCAGGCTCTCATGGACAGACAATAATATCAGAACAAACCAAGAGATAGTGCTTTACCTTTCGTCAATGAGGAATAAGAACACCGTAGAAAGTTTTAAAGAGGAGGAGCACTTTAGGAGCACTCAAAAAGTTAGCAAAGTCTACATTAGACCGGAAGCTACAGGGAGGAAAAGCTTGAAGGAGATGTGCCACCAAGAAAATAGTCAACAGGAAACAATAGGCTACTGAGAAGATCGACATAGGGATTCCAAGAAAGATGCGACCCTTCCAAGAGTGGCTTCCTTGAGCAGTGCATTGGGGGCAAGGCAAAAAGAGAACCGGAGTCCAGGAGTACTTGGGATAAACCACCCTCATTGGGTGCCCTATACCTCGGAAGTGGTTTTCTTGAAAATCACCCGACTACACTCAACAACCAATGCATGGCAAGGGAAGGAGAGAGCTTACTGCCCTCATCGCACGGTATTCCTCGGGCTTATGTGCTACAAGACTTTGATTTTGGCCATCGGATTAGAAGGGGGCAGATCTATGGCCTCAATTTTTCATGCAGGCTTGTGGGCTAGGATATTCAAAACCACTTACGGTTTACCACTCTTATCAGGTTCCCTTGAACCCAAAAGCGGCTTTTCGGAAAAGCTAGCGATGCCACTTAGTGAGGAACACGTGGTGGGGGATGGTGAGAGAATACTGCCCTCATCGTGCGGTATTCTTCAAGCTTTTAGGTAGTGCGATATGGATAGTAGCCATTGGATTAGAAGGGAAATATCGATGGTTATAGTTGGTCGAGAAGTTTAGTGGGTATTCTTTGGGCTACTGCTCTGTGTGATACAATGTTAGACCATCGGATTAAAAGGAGATAGATCAACGGCTACGGAAAAGCACTCAGACTTGGGGGTCCATGCCTTTGCTTATGGGTCCATGGCAGTTTACACTTTGGTTTTTGTTTGCATAAGTGTGGCTTTTTGCTGTGGGCACTTTGGGTGATTTCTTTGGGGGTTTTCCCCTCTTCCCTTTGTGGGGTTTATTGCCTCTAAGCTTGTTGTAACCTTTGTATATTTTTTGCTTTCCTAAGTCAATAGAAGGTTTGTCTCTTTCTTTAGCCAAAAAAATTAAAATTAGTTTATTAAGTTGTTTTTGTATTTCATTCCATCGGGATGCCTTCCATTACAAACCCTAGAAATCCACCATCCCGTAGGACATGTCACACCTATGTATTTCCGTAATCCTCCTCCTGTAATGTTAGCACTATGATCTCAAACGCTAATATGGGCCTCTGCTTGATATGATAAAAGTACCATGTATATGATAAAACTAGTAATTAAATTATAATTTATTGGGAGTTAATAGAGAGATTTTTCAATTTTTTTTGAAGTATAGTAATGGAGTCTTAAAATATGTTTTAACAGGGAATTGAAAATAGAGGATTAATGATTTCCATTTTACATAATATTCTTTTTTATAAAATAATAAAGAGGGATAAATTATTTTGACAGTTTTGATCCCCATGGATGATGGTTACTCATGCCAAGTCTTTGGGCTCATATTACTTAACAATATATATATTTATATAGAAACTATTAATATTTATATAAACTATTAATATTTAAATATGTGATGTTTGAAAAGTAAGTGTTCAACTTATTTTGATAACATATTCATGATATATTATATATGGATATATTTCTAGATGTTCAAATTTAAATGTTAAATTTTACTAATATAAGGGTATGCATCATTTTATTGTTATATTTTAATTGTTTTATGGTTTGATAGTTTTTTAAACATATTTTTTGTATCAGATTTGTCCATAATCATGTAGGAATTTGTTGGAATCTCTAATTTTATATTTGAAATTTACACAATCTAAAGGTCTCAAAGTTTTCACTTATCTATTCAAAAACATATTTTAAATAAAATAAAATATAATTTGACCAAAAATCATTTTATCAAATTTCTATTATAAATTCATAAACATAAAATATTTAGGCCATTACATTTGGGAGGGCATTGGACATTGAATACTATAATTGAAAGTTAAAATATTGAGATTAAAGGTTGGCCACTTTTGAGGTTTAAAAAATAACAAAATATTTTAAGTTTGTGGAATTTAAGATTATTTAATAATATTATAATATTTATAATTATTTTAAATGAAACTATTGAAAATTAAGTTTTAAAAATATTTAAATAATTTATTAATAAATAATAAAAATATATTAATTTCTATAAGAAATAAGTTAACTTAGAAATATAAATTAATTTACACTTAGGATCATTGTAGAAGATTGTTGTAATGATAAATCCAATCTATTTTGTTGCTTTGTGGACTTTAAAAAGGCTTTCAATACGGTTCCTAGAAAAAACCTTTGGAATAGATTAGAAGAGCTAAAGGTTCGTTTTGAGTTGAGAGCTGTCGCTATAAGATTATACTAGAATGTAATTGCCAAGCTAAAAAGAAATGAGAGGTGGTAAAAAGATATTAAATGTAATACTGGAGTTAAACAAGGTTTCCCCCTCTCCCCTACCCTATTTGGCATTTACATCGACAAGCTTGAAGGATATTTCGAGGAAGCAGGTTGTGCTGGCATGATCTTAGCTAGGATAGTCGTCATCCTTCTCCTCTATGCTGATGATATTGTTCTTCTTGCAAGATTCCCATTTGATCTTGATAAGAAACTTAGGCTTCTTAAGGATTCCCCCTCTACCATGGGCATGACTGTTAACACTGAGAAAACAAAAGTTATGATTATCAAATCCAAGAAGGACAGTTACACTAATTTTATGTATGACAATAATAACTTGGACGAAGTGTATTGTTACAAGTACCTAGGAATTTATATTCATCACAAGCTCAATGGGAACTATAGCATTGAGAAAAAGATTAATGGGGGGTGGAAAGCTTATTTTGGTCTTGAAAATAATTGTAAAAAAGCAAACCTCGTAATGTGGGATAAAAGGAAGTTCCTCCTTGAAAATTTAGTCACTCCTGTTATCCTATACGGATGTGAGGTTTGGGGTTGCAACATCTCCAGAGAGTCCTGGAGAAAGATTTAGCAAATCCAGAAGCGTTTTGTAATGTATAACCTAAAGATTGAAAGAAATACACCCTATCCTATTCTCCGTATAGACGTAGGTCTTTCCCGTGTCGAGAGCCTAGCTGCGACTAGGCTTCTGTTGTACAAGCACAAACTTAATAACATAGGAGATCATAGACTTCCTAAGATAGCTTTAAATTCTATCGAAAACCACCTAAAGCTTAAGAGAGGGTGTTATTAAGACACAAGGACCTGGTTAAACCTTTGGGAGATCAAGGAGAATGATGAATTGCAAAACATTAATAACATTAAAAATATTCTTACCTCTAAGTTCAAAGAAAAAATGTGGTGAGAAAGATTTAGCAGCTAAAAGAAAATTAAGTTATTATAATAAGGTCATCAACCCCACCCTAGAATATCAAAAGTATATCTCTGTCTTAACTATCTCAAAAAAGAAAATTAATATAGCGAAGATTAGAACGAACTCTCATGAGCTCCATAGTGAAAGAGGTCATTGGGCAGTTCCTAAAACACTATGGATGGAAAGGATCTCCCATCTCTGTGAGAATAGGAACATCAAGGATGAAAACCACTTCCTCTTAGAGTGTCCCACATACAACCACATTGGATCACAGTTTCATAATCTTTGTCGCAATATTGATGTTCCTATCCTTTTACTATGTCAAAATTATAGTGTGCTCGGGAGGCTTCTCTCGAGGCTTTTTGAGCATAGGAATAAAATTCTTAAATCAAACTAAATAATTTGTTTCTTTAGGTCCGATAGACCAAAGTTTGGGCTCAGTGGATATTAAGCACCACCACCACCACCATCATCATCATCATCGTTAATAATTAATGGTTTTATATTAAACTTTCAATAAGTAATAATGAACTAATAGGTTTCATAAATGTGGACTTAAATGATGAATGTTGCCTTTAAAAGTTGATAAGTTTAATTTTATTTTAATTTTAGGTTTTTTTTTCCCCCTAGTACTTTTTAGAAGCTTAGTTTAGCCAATAGATTAAATGACTCTTTTTTAACATTTTTTCTAATTAATTTTAATCAAAATTTAAGAGATATTTCTTAAAACTTGAGTTTAAGTATTTTAATATATATTATTCAAGTGTTTCAAGAATTTTTCACTTACATAATCCATTCACACATTGAAAAATATATTTTAAAACAACAAAATATAATTTTACTTGAAATCTTATTATTGCATTCACCATTAGACTACAACATTTTAAAATATTTAAATTATTATATTTTAAATTAATTAATACATAAATTATATTTTTAAATATTCAAATTATATATATATATATATATATATATATATATATATATATAATATATAATATATATATATATATATATTTCTTTCATAATAAATATCTCATTAAATTATAATGGCTTTTTTTTATGATTAAAGAAAACATTGTGTTTTACATAACTACCTATAAATTAATAAAACTATAATGAATAGATAAAATCATGTAGTCTAGCTAGTAGACTAAATGGTTGTTTCTCCAATATTTTTCATCTAGATTTTACTCGCAATATAGTAGAAATTTTTAAGAATCATAACTTTACGTTATTTAATTTGCGAAGTTTGAGTACCTCATGAATTTTTTTGTGTTGAATCCATTTACATACCCAATATTTCATTTTAAACAATGAGAGATAACAACCTTGCTAGAAATTGCGTTTAAGAAAAAACCATTTTGTCAATTAACCACTGTGTAGTCTAATAATTAAATGGCCCTTTTGAAGACACCTTTTCTACTCAATTCTACTTAAAATCCAATAGATATAAAAATTGTGTAGTCTAATAAATAAATGAAGTTGTCATTTTCAATGCACCTTTTCTCTTCATTTCTACCCAAAGACCAACAAATATATTTAAGAATAGTATGTTTAAGTTGTTTAACATGCAAATTAGTGTGAATATTTTATGGGTTATTTAGGGTAATAAATCCACTTATGCATTAAAAAACCCACATTCAACAAAACGAAATCACAATGTTCTCAAATAATGTTTCCAAATTCCAACCATAAAATCCATTTAGTTAATTAGTGAAACTATGCCAACGAAAATGGTTGTGAAATTTCTTATAAATATTTATCAATGGAAGACTAATTCTAGGTGAAATTATTTTTCAAGCTCAAGAGCTTTACATATTATGTAGGTTGTAGGGCTAAAGGGATGAAAGAATTTCACCACTTGTCTCCTCTCTCTCAATGTTTGTACCCTAACATATCCAAAGTTGTGTTATGTTGCTTAGCAGATTATTCAGTTGACCCCTCAAGGCGATTTGAATTTGGAGGTCCCCTCAGACTTCTTTAAGATCACAAGAACCTTCCCCCTCCAAAACTCCTATAGGGAAACTAACATCCATTGCATCATTTGATATTCTAAATTGGGAGTCTTTTCGAAAGGGGACAATCATATAGGTCTTGGCTGATAAGCCACATTCGCTCTTAAAGACTATTACTCCCTTTAACATGGTCCCCTTATTATATTTTGTCTCTCCTAACATCTCCTCTCCATATTCCCATATCCCTTAGAAATTCACATTCTCTAAGATCCTCTCAAGAGGTCCTTATATTTTTCCATTACTCTCTTCATGCTTTTTATTTCCCTTCAAATATTTTACTTTCTGCTCTACCACGTAGCCACATCCCAATTTTATAGGTTTTTTTATCACATTGGATATGTTTACCGATGGAAATCTCCCTTCCTATCCAAGCTCTTCAATCATTACACCTATTGCTTACACCCCATGAAAGAACTTGAAATATATCAAGAGGAATTTAAAGGAATTATGTCTAATTATAAGTAAAGCTATCTAGCTTAATGCCATACATGAATGCAAACTTTCCCCATTGCTAGAAGTATTTTTAGTAAGTGAGTATCCATGGTCATGGTAAAAAAGAAGACTAACAAAATTTTTATACAGCCTTTGGGATATGCTGCTAGGTATATGATCTCGGTGAAATGATGGATGAGCTAGATCACCTTGTTAGAGGAGGATGCTTGGAAAATATTAAAAGAAAAGATAATTTTTTGACTCACAGACTCTTTACTAAGTATTCTCCTATTAACATTGATGATGAAAATGAGTTGTAACTTCCATTTCAATCCACCTCCCTAGCTTTTCATTCATATTTTAGTTTCATGATTATTTCACATAAATTAACAAAACCATGGATTTCTTTTATGTAGTAGATTTATGCATTCACTAAATAATATTTATGATTATGGTACATAATCATGTGGGATTGAGCCTTTAAACACAGTTTCCTATTGATAGATCTCGAAATTAGATACAAATTAAGACCCATATAACCTTTCTTAGGCACATAAAGGTCATATTAAATATCTCCTTCTCCACTCAATCACATTTTGCTAAATTTAATAAGTTCTTAAGAAAGCTTAGATATAATCACATATTGTGTTCCTATTATGATTTATTTTTCTACCACGAGATACTACAGGACGGACCAATAAATAAATAAAATATAGTAAAATCATGGACATATTCTAGAGATCCACTCATTCAGAAAATCTAGGGATATGTTCTCTACTATAGGAGAAGCCATAAGTCAATATTTCATGAAGAATCCAATTGTTGGGAATTATATCAACTTTTTGAAGGATTATGGAGGGTAAAGCTACTTTATTTCAAGGAATATGCTTCCCCATCAATGTTTATAAGTAGAAATTTTAATTATCCTCTAGGGGTATGTATTTCTTAGTCTTATTGTGGAGAAACCTTGTTATTTAGTAGCTCAATTTTCATTTCTACCAAGGATGTAATTGGATTGATTCAAATAATAATTTTTGGTGTCATTTTTAGCTTCGAAGGCTTCAGTTCCTTCATAGGGCTCTAATAATCCTTGGGCATGGCCATCCCAAGAGTCTCATAGCCTTACTATACAATTTATTTATCTTCTGTAACTTATTTCTTCACTTGCATTCCTTATTCTTACATTTCCTATTTCTATACATAGTATTCATGTTTCATTTGTTTAGGTTATATTGGTTAGTTGATTGAAATAAGTGGGTTTTTGGGTCATTTATACATTTACAAGAGAGACCCATCCTTAGAACAAATTTTCAAAGTCATATTCATTATTGAGCTACTTGGATTAGTTTACTAGTTCACAATTTTGGGATTTCTAGAAGTATCATGTAGCAAAATAGTAATAATATTTTTTAGATATCATTTTGGGATTCAACTGTGTTAAGTAAGTCATTCAAACGTATGACCATTTCCATGAGAGGTAGTCGTAACTGACTAATTTCTCATGATTTTTGAATAGTTCACTTAGCACTCATTGCATCGGGTGATGCTCACAGGGGTGAAGAAGTGGGATTGAAACTAGTGAAATGTGGAGAACGAATCACATAGCATCAATCATCACTTCCGGGGCTTGCACCCGGTAACCAGGACTTCCCAGGAGGTCACCCATCCCAGAACTCGTCTGGCTCAAGCGCGCTTAACTGTGGAGTTTTTCCCCACAATCAAGCCCACTTAGCTTGCTACCCCATTTGCAAAACCTTAGCAAGTATTGTGCCCCATGAACCATTCAAGTAGAGATCCCTTGACTCTTTTTGAATTTAAGTATGGGGAATTACGCAGTGCATTATATTAGATATCATTTTGGGATTCAACTGCGTTAAGTAAGTCATTCAAGTATGACCATTTCCATGAGAGGTCGTTGTAACTAACTAATTTCTCATGATTTTTGAATAGTTCACTTAGCACTCATTGTATCGGGTGATGCTCAGAGGGGTGAAGAAGTGGGATTGAAACTAGTGAAATGTGGAGAACGAATCACATAGCATCAATCATCACTTCCGGGGCTTGCACCCGGCAACCAGGATTTCCCAGGTGATCACCCATTCCAAATCTCCTCTGGCTCAAGTGCGCTTAACTATGGAGTTTTCCCCATAATCAAGCCCACTTAGCTTGCTACCCCATTTGCAAAACCTTAGCAAGTATTGTACCTCATGAACCATTCAAGTAGAGATCCCTTGACTCTTTTTGAATTTAAGTATGGGGCATTACGCAGTGCATTATTTCAACTGCGTTAAGTAAGTCATTAAAACGTATGACCATTTCCATGAGAGGTAGTCGTAACTGACTAATTTCTCATGATTTTTGAATAGTTCACTTAGCACTCATTGCATCGGGTGATGCTCACAGGGGTGAAGAAGTGGGATTGAAACTAGTGAAATGTGGAGAATGAATCACATAGCATCAATCATCAATTCGGGGGCTTGCACCCGGTAACCAGGACTTCCCAGGAGGTCACCCATCCCAGAACTCCTCTGGCTCAAGTGCGCTTAACTGTGGAGTTTTTCCCCACAATCAAGCCCAGTTAGCTTTCTACCCCATTTGCAAAACCTTAGCAAGTATTGTGCCTCATGAAACATTCAAGTAGAGATCCCTTGACTCTTTTTGAATTTAAGTATGGGGGATTACGCAGTGCATTATATTAGATATTCAACTGCGTTAAGTAAGTCATTCAAACATATTTTCAATCAAATTTATCCATCATGTAAAAAATTATTAAAACCTCTAGTTTAATCTATAAAATTTCAACAATCTCAACCTCTCGAAATTTTCTAAAACATGGAAACCATTAATCTAATAAAAACATATTTCAACCAGTCAAAATTTTCATAGACATAGAATCCATTTACCCAATAAAAACATATTTTAAATAAAATAAAATATAATTTGACATAAATAATTAGAAACAGTATTTTCAATATTAATATAATATTGAAAAGCTAAAATAATTGATATTAAAAGGTTAGTGGTTTTTGAGAATCTAAAAAATTAATGAAAATTTTAGTTTAATTATTACAATAAAATTATAAACTATATTTTAAATAATTTATTAATAATTATAATAATATATTCAATTTTTATAATAAATAAAATAATTTATAAATAATAAATTATTTTTAATCATTTATTCATAATAATTAATGTTATATATAATTTTCCATAAAAATAATGAATGAATGCGTTGTATAATGAAGTTGATAAGTTTAAATCCGTTACTACTTTAAGACTTTAGTTTAATATTTTATTTATTAATAAGTTAAAATGATTTTTTCTATGGTATTTTTTTAATTAGCTTCAATTAAACCGTTTAAGAAAGAGTTTTTTTTTTTTTTTTAAAACTTAGAAGTATTATGTATTTTAATTTAATAGAATTGAAAATGTTCAAAAATATTTCGTGTAATCATTTATAGATTCAAAGATGTATTTTAAATAAAATAAAATACTATATTTTACTAAGAAATTAATACTATTGAATTCCCGGTGAAAAAGACCATTGTGTAGCCAAGTTTTAGATTACACCTTTTTTTTAATATTTAAAAGTTATTAATATTTAAATAAATAATTAATTAAAATTATAAATTTTCAAAAATAAACAAAACAATATTATTTTTTCTCTATAATTAAGTATTTGTTTTCATCTATAAAACATTTCTTTAAATTATAATTATGATTTGTTTGTTTATGATTAAGGAGACCATTATATTTTTAAATATCTACATATAAATTAGTAAAATTGTAATGAATAGATATATGTAGTCTAGCTAGTAAAGTAAATGGTAATTCCTTGAGCATTTCTTCTTGTTGATTTTACCTAGAATATAGTAGAGGTTTTTCTTTAGAATATATAATTTGTAAATTTGGAGTACCACATGAATTTTTTTATGTTGTTGAATCTATTTATACATTCAACATTGCATTTTAAACAACAAGAGATAACTTTCTTGCTTGAAATTGTATTTCCATATTGATCCAAAAATGGATCCTCGATAAACCTCTAAGTCTAAAAGACCTCATGTAAGAGGTAAAAGGTGCCAAATGGCACAAATCCTTTGTAAATTAGAGGAAAATGAAAATTGCAGGCTAGTCTTAGAAATAGTCTCATTGCAGGGACCTCTTCATTCTAAATCCAATGCAACTTGAATGGGCAAAAACGGACTCCGGATGTAGGAGTTATTGTAAAATGAAAATTGCCCAATGTCGTTAGAAAAGGAGGAAATTCCATTAAATTTTGAACTAAATTGAGAATTTTGATTTTAGTATAGGCTCACAGGTGAATCCACAGCTGACACATGGTAGGCTGGGATTGGGCCATGTGACCCTATTTGATTGGTCAAAAAGGAAATTGCATCGTAAGCTTTTACTGCATCGCAAGCATCCAAAAGGAGGACTTAAGCCAAGGGAATGAAGGTTTAGCAATAAGCGATAAACACTTTATCACATTGCACATAACCAAAGGTGATGGACCATGTCCTGTGGTACTACGAAGTGCTGATGACCGATATGCGAAGGTGGGAGCACTGAAATCGACGGATCGCAATCGAAGCATTACAAAGGAATGACCATATGTTACACACACACACACACGTATATATATATATACGCGCGATCTCATGGCTAGACCCGACACGGCTCTAGGTGGTAATCGATATATTTTGAAGTCCATCAAAAGACAGTTTTACATGCATTTTTGCATATTTCGTTTAATAAAAGAAAAGCAAAGGGAGGCAAGATGCAATGTAAACTGGACCCAAAAGGGTTTAGGAACAAAAATGTGTAACATTTGAAATCCACCAAAGCCATGTTTGTGTTATTTTCACCGTTTCAATGTATTTTAAAATACAAAGGAAAACCATGGAGCAGGCTAATTGCGAGATGCGATAGTGATTCCTAAGTGGACCTGATGGTGTCGTAAAGCATAGTTATGAATGTTTCAAGTCTAGGGAATAGTGTTTCTGCAAATTTTTCCGTGTATTACAATGTTCTCTATGTAAACACAGAGCTAACATTTTGAAGGATTCAAAACATCGATAGACCCCTTCTATTACCAAATAGGTGGCATTCATCACTGAGGGCATTTAACAATGATTGCTAATGCCCAAAGATGATATTTGAATGGACTGTGAATGGTTGACAGAGAGACCGAAAGGAAAAACAACCAAGGAGTGTTATTTGGCTTTTAAGCCATAAATGTCAAAGACCGAGGGCTGCTAAATTTTTTATGGCGGTCGAGTTGCTGAAGCTGAGCATAAGAGGGCAGCATTGAGATAGAACAGAAGAAAAAAAATAAGGTAGCTGAGTTATTGTGTGACTGAGTTGATGTTTAAGGTTGTTGTTGGGGTTTTGTCGTGAAGAAGAACCCAAGTGGTAGTGCAGAAGCCAAGAGGAAATGCATAAGAAAAAGTGAATGCGTAGAAGTTGAGATAGAGCCAAAGAAGCCAAAACTGAGGAGCCAAGAGCCAAAGAGTTAGAGCCAAGAGCCAGAACCAAGAGCCAAAGAGCCAAAGTCAGATCCAAGAGCCAGAACCAAGAGCCAAAGAGCCAAGAGCCAGAGCTTTAAGAGCCGAAGGGATAAAATGGTGTATGAACCCACTGTTTATATGTAGAATAGTAGCAGTTGAGCCAAAGAGCTTGTAAAATAGTTACACCATAATCCTAGAGAGTCTAGTTGAATAAACTAGAGCTCACAAAAAATTTTCCCAAGAGTTGTCGGTGAACTCCAAATTAATATTGTTGTTTCTATGTGTGTTTTATTACTGCATTATCTATGCTTCTTTATTTACTATTATATGTATTTATATATCAGTTTCAACATATTAATTTACAACGCATAATCAGTTTAAAATACATACAAGCATGCACCCATATTTTCAAGCATTTCTTAATTCCGCATTGGTTATCATTGAAGACATGGGAAAATTCAAGCTTTGGAAGTGGGAGAGGTTCTTGTAAGCTAGATACGAATCCTAAGAGGCCCATTTTCATATTATGTGGTATCAGAGCTTAAGATTGATTAACCACACCTTCAAGGAAGGATTATATCAGAATGCTTGATTGATAGAGCAAAGAATACTTGTTTGAAAGGTGTTTGAACAACAAGAGGTTGATTGTATGCCTGTTTTGTAGACTGACTATTTTCTGAGTTTACAAAGGTGAAGGGAAAGCTCAATCTAGGAAGGACAAGAAGGAGAAGGGTTGAAGGCATTCTTCTATCCCATAGGACCTCAAGGCAATCTAAAGCACAAGAGGTTTGTTGCAATAGGTTGCTTGAATAAGAACTTTATTTATCTTGTTGAAGTTTTTTTATTCATTGGCATAATGACAACTTCTACAGGTGGTTCGTCAAATTCTGCATTCTTCACAAGATCCTTAATGAAGACGTGAAGCAAGAATTGTCCACCATGATGGATATGGTGAGAGAAATGTATGAGGTTGGAAGGAAGAGCAACATGCTTAGAAATCAATTGAATTCCATGAAGGAAGAGAAGCAACTGCTTGCTGACAAATTGTAGGAAATGGAGAGGCAACTTCATATTGCAAATATGAACATGAAGAGGATACATGAGTTGGAAACATAGCTCTTTGTTGCCCAAGAAGCCTTAGTCAAGTATCCACTTGAAGAAGAGGTAAGTCATTCTAGTTTCTCTTCAAATTGTTCTTTGAATGCTTGTATTGGTTCTTTTGAGAAACATACTATAGGCATAGGTTCCAAGCTAATGTGCAAGATGGGCTATGAAGGAAAGGGCTTGGGAAAGTATGCAAAAGGTATTGTTGAACCAATAATGGTTGAGGAAAGGAATAAATATATGGGTCTTGGCTATGGATAGTCTTATGGAGAGAATTCCAAAGATGCCATGAAATCCATTGAAATAGGCCCAAGAAGGAGTTTCATTTCATGTCCTCTACCTCAAAGGTGTCAAGGTTGTATTCAAGAGGAATGCAATAGCCTGAAACATTAATTGTAGGATGTAGGTGTTCAAAAGTACACACTTGAACGAAAGATTTAGGGAGACTCTAACAGCCTTGAAGAGTTTGACGGTGTACCAATGGGAGCCACTTCTTTGTTTGCTTCACCTCCTCATGAAGGCAATAAAGGTGAAAGAGGTAGGTACAAATCTGGTTGTAATTATATTCCTTTTGATTTTTCAAAGCATGGTGAATTCCCAGACATGTATGGGAAAACAATTGCATGTTCCTTTTGTGGTATGGATAACCATGATGTTTCTAGATGTTGGAAGAGAATGGACACATACACGAAGCAGAAGAAGGAAAAGAAGCAAGAAGCCAAAGGTCGATTGGACAAGGCAAATCATGCTATCAAGAGGATGCACATGCAGTGCACTTACTACCATAAGCAAGGACATCTTGCTACAAAATGTCGGACACTGAATCCAATAATTATTTCACCAAAGTTGAATAAAGTGGACAAAGAAGATGGCTGAAAAGGAAGTGAAGATTCCATGAATGATGTGTCTCAAAAAGATTCACATGTTGATGTTAATGTGTAGGAAAGGGTAGTACCTTTGAAAGGGCTTGGTAAGGAACAATGAGAGTTCTTATCCAATGAATATTGGATGTCTGTTGATGCATCTACAATATATTTCTTTACAACTTCGAAAGTACAATGTGCTTAAGTGAAAGTTGAAGGATGAAATGCATGCATGAGCACGAGATGCATGAGCACAGGGATATTGATGATTTCCTTGTTTTGAACATGTATGTGTAATTAACTTATACATTCATTGCTTTGACATGCATGTGATGCCATTTTGACTTGAAAGAAGATAACTTGGTCTCCAAATGGATATAATGGTGAAAGTTTCATCTTTTGGAAAAAAAGTCCTAACGGTATTTTTCTACATGCTTGACTTGAAGGCTCATTTTCTTAAAGGCATGTTTCGTGGGCTTGTACCTAGTCCATCATTTTTATGTGGATGTAAGACATGGAGCTATTCACAAGATGTGAAATTTTGTTTATTTTCTTGAGGCAAGAGTTTAGTCCATCTAGTTGCTGTCTGTATGCATGCTGTTGTTAACAGTTGTTGTTGGCAGCTTGTCAAACAGGTACAAATGAAAGTTTTGTGGATCAAATGTACTTCACATTTGTTGAGCCACCTTGGATCAATGATCAAGGAAAAGAAGCTCAAACTACTTTTTATGACCATTTTAGTAGAGGTTCTGCAGGAAGGCATCGAGGAAGATAGTTCTTCTTAGGAAGACCAACCCATCTAGAGAAGGGAAGTGGTCAGAAACTTTGGTTCAGAGGCACTATGCAAAGGAAAGTGTAGGGAGGCTGAAAGAAGAGGGTGAGTCACTCTCATTTTATGTTCATATCAGTATATCAATCTTTTGGAGACCAAAAGTTCTTTTAGTGGGAAGGTGTGATCCAAAAATGGATCCTGGATAAACCTCCAAGTCTAAAAGACTTCATGCAAGAGGTAAAAGATTCCAAATGGCACAAATCCTTCGTAAATGAGAGGAAAATGAAAATCGTAGGTTTCTGCTAGAAATAGTCTCATTGCAGGGATCTCTTCCTTTTGAATCCAACATAACTTGAATCAGAAATAACAGACTCTAGATGAAGGAGTTACTGTAAAATGAAAATTGCCCAATGTCCTTAGAAAAGGAGGCAATTTCATTAAATTTTGAACTATATTGAAAATTTTGATTTTAGTATAGGCTCATGGGCCAATCCACAGCTAACACATGGTAGGATGGGATTGAGCCATGTGGCCCTGTTTGATTAGTCAAAGAGGAAATTGCATCACAGCCTTTTAGCGCATCATAAGAATCCAAAGGGAGGACTTAAGCCAAGTGCATGAAGGTTTAGTGATAAGCGATGAACGCTTTATCACATCGCACATAACCAAAAGTGATAGAACATGGCCCATGGTACTACGAAGGGCCGATGAGCGATATGTGATAAGCACCGATCGGAGGAGCAGAGCACTAGGCCTTAGACCCATGTGATATGTGATGGTGAGATCACCAAAATCAGTGAATCGTAATTAGAGCATTGTAGAGAAACATTCATATGTTATATATATATATATATATATAGATAGCAATCTGATGGTCAGACCTGACAGGGCTCTAGGTTGTAATTGATATAGTTTGAAGTCCGTCAAAAGGCAGTTTTACATGCATTTTCGCATATTTTGTTTAATAAACGAAAAGCAAAGGGAAGCACGATGTGATGTAAACTAGACTTGAAAGGGTCTAGGAATGAAAATGTATAGCATTTGAAATCTGCCAAAGCCATGTTTGCGTTATTTTCACCATTTCAATGTATGTTAAACTACAAAGGGAAAACCATGGAGTAGGCCAATTGTGATATGTGATAGCGATTCCCAAGCAGACCCAATGGCATTGTAAAGCACAATTATGAATGTTTAAAGTCCCTGGAACAGTGTTTCTATAGATTTTTCTATGTATTGCAGCGTTCTCTGTGTAAACACAGAGCAACAATTTTGAAGGATTCAAAGCGTCGATAGACCCCTTTTGTTACCAAATAGGTGGCATTTAGAAATGATTGCTAATGTCTAGAGATGGGATTTGAATGGACTATGAATGGTTGACAGAGAGCCCGAAAGGGAAAACCAACAGGCAACGTGATTTGGCTTTTAAGCCATGAATGTCAATGACTGAGGGCTGTTAAATTGTTGATGGTGGCTGAGCACAAGTGGGAAGCACCGAGACATAGCAAAAGAAAAAAAAGAAGGCTCCTCAGTTATTGTGTGGTTGAGTTGTTGTC
>APFE031507349.1:11645-52300 GCA_000404065.3 Pinus taeda
TGTGAAGAGGATTTCCACTTGATTGATAATACATGGTTGGGTTTTATGCTGGTTTTTCCCCTAGGATATATCTTGTGTTATGTGTGATTATTTCTCTTGATCAGTTATGCATGTTTCTACTTGATGTTTCTCATGAATTTGATTATGCTTCCGCTTAATGTTTTGTAGAAGTAGAAGACGTATTATGCTTTAGGACATTCCATATATCAGTTTTTTCTATAGGTTAAATTTGTACATGGTATCAGAGCTAGCTGATTTGTAGAAAAAGTTCTACATGGTATCAAAGCATAGGTGATCAAGGAGAGAACAATATACTGAGAGGAGATTTCAAAGTTTTGAGTTTTGGGCCGAGAGTTTGCAAAGCAGATCTGAAAATTTCTACACAAAAATTTCAGAAATAAATAGCAGATTTGCATTCCTTGTGGAAGAATACCCAAAAAAAAAAAAAATTGGCTAAATTGGAGTTCGGATGAGGGAGATATCGCTAATTTAAAATCAGCTCCTTTTCTAGAAAATTTCGTGACGTCGGGAAAGTGGAAATAGCTTGGTGTGCTAGCCAAGAAACTATATGCACTTGAGGTATAAGATGCATGCATAGCCTTGAGGAGCAAGGCAAAGGTTAGATACTTGGTGGTTGAGAGGGAGAGTATGTTACCTGTCAACATCCAGTGCCAGAAGAAGTCTCAGACAATTGTGGAGGAGCCACGATTGGTGCAACAACTTTAGGAGGTTGTGGAGCAACCACAACTAGAGAAGCTAAGTGGAGATCGAGTAGAGACATCTACTCATGCAGAGACCTCCAGTAGGGTGAAACTTCGAGCCAGGTGGGCTGAGGGATCATATGCAGCCATACCTCTAAGTAGGAGGTGGGGCGATATAGAGTGATCATCCCAAGGAGGAGGGGTAGGTCCTTGAGGTACCCAACCTCTTGGATGAGACCTTGCTACAGGAGCCCCAATATGGAGTAACAGGAACTGATTGATTGGGTAGAAAGAGATGCAGATGGAGCGACAGAGAGAGTGACAGTGCAGGGAATCCCATGACAGTGCATAGCTAGCAGGCTGTAGCAATCCGAGAGGCACAAGTGTTTTCCACAGTGCTAGGTGGCACAGATAGGTGTGAAATGGTGCGAGATGCATGGAGATGCTGCAATAGCATAGATGTCAGAGAGGGAGTACTTGTCAGTAACAAGTAGAGCTTCAGCATCAGAGTATGTTCCTATCCCAACAGAGTGGTCAGTTGGGAGTGTTTTTGTTCCAAGTGTTGTTGGAGCAAGTGGACTGGGTAGATGTGTTGCATGCAGAACATTCCAGAGTTACAGGATTGGGTTCAAGAGGAAGCCTTTCTTGTTGAAAGGGAGTGTTGAAAAATGTGCAACAAGAAATGTTAAATTTAGAATGTGCTAAAAATAGACCTGCTAAAAATAACATGTCTAAAAATAGTAGTTTGGTCAATGAGGTCATTGGCCACTTTGGGTGAGAGGTGAAATTGCTAAAAATATAAAGGTATAAAAATAGCATTTCTGGGTCCCTTCCTATTTATAGCAGTCCCTAGTCTATCTATAGGAAGTAAAATTAATTTTGGTCTTAACAACAGTTGGAAATGTTAATTAATTAATTAATTTAGTTGAGTTAATTACTTAAGGAAATTCGAATTTGAAGTCTTTGTGAGCATGCACATGAGTTGTCCCACTGATTGAGGAATTTATCCTTAATTTCATCCACTGATTGAGGGAATTAAGTATGAGTTCTATAATGAGAGAATCAGTTGACTTAGTTCTAACTAGTCAAGTCCAGTTAGATTATTTTAACAAGTTGTTAAAATAATAAAATATAGTTTGTTAATTCTTGCATGCATGTGACAACTATTATTTTAAATAACTGAGGATTCACTCATGGATAAATGTTGCATGTCAGTTTTGTCAGAGATCCAGTTGAGATCAGATGTGGGACAGTGTACTATCAGAGGCTTAACTATTTCTAGTAAGTAGTTTTTTGCATGGTTGAGGAACTAGTGCCCTCAAGGATTACATTGTTGGACCATTGGTTATTTTGGTATGTTTGGAATTAATAGCATATGCTTTTGCTATTATTTCCTAAGAAAACTACGTAAGGACCATAGGGAAAGCCTATATAAACAAGGCTTCGTTGGTTCATGAGACATATCTTCATAGTTCATTGAGAACTGGATAGCTTGAGAGCTGATTCTTTTTGTATTGTGAAGAGGATTTCCACTTGATTGATATCATGTTTGGGTTTATGATGTGCTTCCCCTGGATATACTTGTGTTATGTGTATTATTTCTTTGATAGTTATGCATGTTTCTACTTGATGTTGCTCATGAATTCGATTATGTTTCTGCTTAATGTTTTGTAGAAGTAGAACAAGTATTATGCTTTAGGACATTGCATATATCGGTTTGTTCTACAGGTGAAATTTCTACATAAAATTCACACAACAACCTCTGTACTTTTATACCATGATGCTTACAATAGTTTATAAAATCATCAATTGTTTTCAACTCTGTCAGTTTTCCAGCCTTGACAGCTTTGATATTTAATTGTAAGTATCTTTCCATCAAGAATAGGGCATAGTTATTGGTAGGGGATCTGCATGCCAATATGTCAGTATATAAGGAGTAAATAGTATCCATTTGACTCTTGGCTTTTTCCAATTTGAGCTTTATTTTCTCAGTCCTCTCTTTCGCCTTTCTGCATTTATGAAATGCCTCACTTTCTGAGATGTTCATATCTCGAAGCTGCTTTTGTAATTCCTAGTATTTTTGCTTTAGGATTGTTTCTAGTTCAAGGTATTCTATGGTAAGCTGAGCCTATGCCAAACTTTCTTGAAGATTTGCTATGCTAGGGTCACTAATTGTCATATTTTCTTCATCTTGAATATCTATTTGCATATTCTTGCTGTGAGAGTGGATTTTTATTGTCTGCATGTTCTTAGCATGGGACCGAATGCTTATAGTCTATGTAATTTTATTATGGACAATCCATCTTTCTATCTAGGTGGCTGCATTGTTGGAGGGTACCACTTCCATTTGAACATCTAGGTTATGAAAATGTACACTCTCTGTTTGGGCAGTTGCTTTTGCAATAGTTGCATTTTGTTGTCCATTTGAGTGATTATGGGCTTAGTTTGAGTCCCAATAACCTTTGTATTATGAAATTCAGTTTGAATGGATGCATCTATTATTTCTGGGGTTCTACTTGAAACTTTCCCCCTTGTTAATGTCCTTATCTTTTGCCCGAGTCTTTTTACTAATTTCTGCAACCTCTGTTGTTCCTTTTGGAGCCTTTTAATTTTGTTTTTCTTCTTTTTGGAAGGAAAAACTATTCCACTAATCGCTTTTGCTCTTAGTGAGCTTGGTTGCTCGTCTGGGTTTTGTTCTACAAGAGTTGTTTCCTTACCTTGACTTGTTCCTATTTCTCCTGTCTATCCCACATTCTGTGTATTTAAACGGACCTGACTGGGTTCCCCTCGGGTTGTATTACTAGTTTGGTCCACCTCTTCTTGAGTGACTTCTGCCCCTCTTTCTTCTTCACCGATTATATTTTCTGATATGCTCCTATTGTGGTAAGAGTTTTATTCTAATTGTGCTACTTCAACATTAAAGTTTAGTGGGCTTTCAAGCTGTATATATTCATTCATATTGGCCAAAATCTGGGCTAATTCAATATCATGCAATAAGTCTGGTGGGGGACTTGAGTTGGGTGTTAAGGGGAGTTATGTTTCATTCCTCTCCTCATCACTAAAGTTTTCTATTTCTTCCTCAAGTTCTGACTCCCGGTCATCCTGACCTTCCAGCTGTAAATGTTGCTCATTTTCTGGACTAGATAGTTCTATGGGTTAGTTGCTGCTACCCTAGGGATTTTTAGCTGTTCCCTAGCTTGTCATTAATATGGTAGATGTCTACGTTTTTGTGGAAATTTTGTTGTGTTGGTAGTCCTTTTCCTTTTTGGAGCAGGTAAAGCTAACCCCCCTTCTAGGGTAAATACTAATTCTTCCCAACTAGTTTGTCATTGGGTAATGTTGTAGCTTACTATCAGCCTAATTAAGCAATGATGGCTCACAACAGTCTCTATATGCCGGGATTTTTTATTCTTTGAGTAGTGTCATGCAATAAGAAATTCAAATACGCAGGCAAGTTTACAGAACATTTATATTTTAGAACTACTAATAATTTAAGGTGACGTGGTCTTACCACATCTTTTCTTTTGTCGCATGTGATATAGCTCTAAACGACTCTGGCTAGTTTTGTCCATGGTTCTCCAAGGGATGAAGGTTGAACTCCTTTGCCTTTGACAATCAGATTTTTTCCCTAGTCCCAAAAGATTGCAATAGCATCCTGTAACCTCAATTTTTTATGAGTCCATATGGGTCAGACTACTGGTAGTCCGGGCACTTCAGTGATTACTACATCTGTCATTGTAATTTTCCTTCCTCTTATCATAGATTGTTCGTTCTGTAAATTCTATAAGAATTCGATAGCAATGGCTTCATTGGGTTGTTTCAGTTGTGTGATATATGCAACCCATCCGGTTCAGATTAGAATCTCTCTGGCAGCATCATAAATTGCTAGTATCAATGGCTCCCCGTGCACTATTCTTCCTCCCATTTTGCCTAAATTCTATGCACTGCTAGCTTAACACAGGTAACACAACAATAGATAGAGCCAAAAATGGAATAGCAAGTTTTTAATATCAGATGAAACTTTTCAGCATAGATACCATTAAAGACTTGCTATTATGGAATGCCATATAGTCCGGTATAACCAAATAGGGGACTGACATGCATGCATGGGTGCTTTGGGAGTCACCCTCACCCCCCTTAAAATGATAGGTCACCTTCGACCAGTTAAATGAAGGAATGACATACTTGGCACTGACATCTAGGAGTGGTAAAAATGGCAAGGTATACATATTTATGATAGGATTAGAAAAATGTCGGGGTACTGAAATCGATGCATGAAATGAAAATTATGAATAAATGTGGAGATGTTGTGGAGTGATTTGAAAGGGGAGAAAGGACATCTAACACGGAAAAGATGCTTTGCGGTCATTATTTCACATAAATTACTATGATTGACTTCTTAAAAGATATCTCATGCATGAAGGTTCAAAAATGAATTAGGAACATAATCTCTTTGTAATAAAGATAAAGAATAAGAAAAGGGAGTTATAATCACTATTGATGTTGAAAAGGTGACTCCAATACCATCAACAGAGCTTCTATTTCCCACAGGAGTTTCTAACCTTGATAGAGTTTCTTTTTTCACCCTTTGGAACCATGACCCTTTATGTATAATTAGGAAAGTGCCTTATGATGTCAGAATGGAGGCCATTGTGCTGGCTTGGTGACCAGATGAATCATAACGCCATTCACTGGGGAGGAGCGAAAAGTGGGTAGGCCAACTCGTGATGAGACCTCCTATTCCAAGGACTTCATTTTTTTGATGCATCCATTGGATCATATCCCTGGTGTGGTGGCCATAGTGTGAATGCCACTTCGCTGCTTCCTTATGATCATGGTAGGTTGGCTCATGATGAGACCCCCTATCCTTCACCTGACAAATCATGAAATTGGTAGTGTATATATATATATATATTATATAGCAATTCCTATATATATATAGAGGGTGGCTCAACACTCCTTAAGAGTAGGGATGGTAGAAGAAGTTTGAACATACCAATAGAAAAAAATATGCCCTTACTTTTATTCAATGATAATGAGCATACAAAATTATAGGGGTTAGGGAAGAACCAACATGGTGCAAGTAATCAATCAATTGGATTTATAGTGAAGATAGGGACATCAAAGTGATATAGATGGTTGTGTCCTTCCCCTTTTTAATCAATACAAAGAAATCTTTGATAATATTTGATTTGCTTGTTCTAGTAACCTTTAAATTTGTATCCTTATATATATGTTTGTATTCTTGCCCTATAGAGGTTCATGGAGAGTGAAATAATATTCACAAGGTGCTTATTTTCTAAAGAAAATCTTTCACAAAAGGTGATGTTCCTTGTAGGGAACAACAAAAAACACACAAAAAGGTGTTGTTCCTTAAAGGGAAGTGCAACTATTCCTTAGGAGGAACAAGCGCAACTGTTCCTTAGGAGGAACAACAAAATGAAACAAAATTGCACATTGAAACTGTTGTTCCTTAGAGGGAACATTAGTTGTTCCTTAGAAGTAACAACAATTGTTCCTTATAAGGAACAATGGAAAGAAAGAAAAATAATTGGACGCGAAATTGTTGTTCCTTCAAGGGAACTATAGCTATTCCTTAGATGGAACAGTGGAAAAACAGATGCAAACGAAAAAAAAATTCCTTAGAGGGAACAACAGCTGTTCCTTAGAGGGAACAACCGTTGTTCCTTAGAGGGAACATCAACTGTTCCTTAAAGGGCACATCAAAAAGCAAATACACACTGAACTATTATTACTTAGAGGGAATGGCTGCTGTTCCTTAGAGGGAACAACAATTGTTCGTTAAATGGAACAGAAAAACAAACACACACAAAAATGTTGTTGCTTAAAAGGAACGATTGTTGTTCCTTAGAGGGAACAACAATTGTTCCTTAAATGGAATAGCAAAACAAACGCACACAAAACTGTTGTTCTTTAGAGGGAACGACAACTGTTCCTTAGAGGGAACGACAACTATTCCTTAGAGGGAAGAACAATTGTTTCTTAAATGGAATAGCAAAACAAACGCACAAAAAACTATCGTTCCTTAGAGGGAATGGTTGTTGTTCCTTAGAGGGAACAACAACTATTCATTAAAGGGAACAACAAAAAGAAAATGCACACAACACTGCTATTCCTTAGAGGGGATGACTATTGTTCCTTAGAGGGACCAACAATTGTTCCTCAAATGGAACAACAAAAAAACAAATGCACGTGACACTGCTATTCCTTAGAGGGAACGACTGTTGTTCCTTAGAGGGAACAACAACTGTTCCTTAAAGGGAAAAACAAAAAAAATCGAATATATAAGGAACTGTTGTTCCTTAGATGGAATGGTTGTTGTTCCTTAGAGGGAACAACAGCTATTCCTTAAATGGAACAACAAAAAAAAGTACACATAGAACTGCAAAACAAGTACACACAGAACTGTTGTTTCTTAAAGGGAATGACAGTTGTTCTTTAGAGGGAACAACAGCTGTTCCTTAAATGGAATAGCACGAAAATCAGATAGACAAGAGACTGATGTTCCTTAAATGGAACAACAATCGTGCCTTAGAGGGAACATCAGTTGTTCCTTAAATGGAACAACAAAAAAAATTGCATGCGGAACTGTTGTTCCTTAAAGGGAACAACAGTTGTTTTGTAAAGGGAACAACAACTGTTCCTTAAATGGAACAACACAAAAATCTGTACACAAAATTGTTATTCCTTAGGAGGAACAACAAGAAGAAAAAAGAGTTTATTTATAGTTTATACAAGCAAATTCAATCAAAACAATTTATATACCAAATTCAAAAACAAATGAATTATTTATTGGGTCAATGCTAAGGATGGGTTGCCCTCCTCAGTGAGAATTTGTATGGTGGAATCTTCCTGTAACTGCTGGAAAAAGGACTCCCTGGTAAATGTTTTGTGATAAATTCGTACTCAATTTCCATTCGATTTAAAAGAATAGCCAGACTCATCAATGGGGGCTAATCTGATGGTGCCATTATCATGCATTTTTTGTATCTCATAAGGTCCTAACCATCTAGTCTAGAGTTTTCTGAGGAAATCCTGCAACCTAGAATCATACAGGAGTGCCTAATCTCCTTCGTGGAAGATCTTATTTTTTATAAGGGCATCATGCCATTTCACTCCTTGTTGTTGGATTAGTGCAGTGTGTTGAAGAGCTGATAGCTAGATTTCATCCAATTCATTGATTTGATGTAGCCTATTAATTTGCGCCTCATTTAAGTCCAAGCCTACCTCTTGAGCTATCCTCAATGTATGGATTTCAAATTTAGTTGGGAAGATAGGTTCTTTGCCAAAACCTAATTGGTATGGGGAATGTCTTGTGGTGTTTCTCCATGTTGTATGGTATGCCCACAGTGCTTCTAGCAATCGGTTAGCCCAGTCACATTTATGTTATGCAACTATCTTTGTAAGTATTGCCTTGATCACTTTATTGGTGCTTTCTACCTGGCCATTTGCCTGTGGGTGGTATGGAGTTGTGATTTTGTGTGTGATATGATAATTATTTAATGTTGCAGTGATCTTATGGCCTACGAATTGTGGCCTTCCATCCGTAATTATGTCTATAGAAAAACCATATCACATGAATAGTTGGAAAAGAAAATGGATTACCGAATTCTCGATTTCCCTTGGTAGTGCCTCTGCCTCCACCCATTTAGTCACATACTCTGTTGCAACTAATATATATGTCTTTTAATTAGAGGATGGGTTTATTGGTCTAATGAAGTCTAATGCCCATCACTCAAAAGTTTCAATGATTATCTACGGATGCAGGGGCATCTCATCCGACTGCCCGGGGCATCCCATTCTCTAGAAACTATCACATGCCTAGAAAACTTCTTGGCATCTTTAAAAATGGTGGGCCAATAATAGCCCATCTGTAAAACTTTGTGACTAGTTCTACAATCTACAGAATGTTCGCGGCACGACGTATCATGGCATGCTTTCAGAATGTCAAAAACTTCATCTTCCCTGACGCATCTTCTAATGTGCATATGAGCTCTTGTATGAAATAAATAGCCCCCAATCTAAGAGAATCATGTGTTGCACTATACTATTTGTTTTCTTTCATTAGCCGTCAGGTGCTTGGGTATTTTTCCCATTGCCAAATAATTTGTGACATCTATGTGCCATGGTGTTTTTACTATTACAACAAATAAATGTTCATCTAGAAACTGGTCTTCTATTGCTGCTGAGTCACCTGTCTTTGGCATTTGTGAAAGGAAGTATACTACTGGATTTTCTTTTCCTAGTTGATCTTTAATTGTTATATCAAATTCCTGCAAAAGAATCAACCATCTTGTCACTCTTCCATTTGTAACTGGTTTATTGGCTAGACATTTAATAACAGAGTGATCAATGTATAAAACCACAAGGTATCCTGTTATATAGTGTCTAAATTTATTGATAGCATAGATTACAACCAAAAATTATTTTTCAATAACCATATAATTTAATTTAGTAGGAGATAGATTTTTGCTAATATAGTATATTGCATAGGGTTTTTTATTTTCTTCCTAGCTGAGAACTGCTCCTATGGCTGTGTCGGAAGCGTCGGATGAAATCTGGAATGGAAAAAATCCTAGTTTGGGACCCTAATACTGGGGATGTTGATACAAGCCATTTTAAATCTTCAAAAGCACTGTCACATTTATCTGTCTAAATGCAATTAATATTACCTGTTAGTGCATATAACGTGCAACAATCTAAGAAAAATTCTTTATAAACCTTCTATAATAACCAGAAAATCCCAAAACACAACGTACCTCTGTTTGTGTGGTAGGGGTGGGTATTAAAATAATTATCTGAACTTTTGTTGGATCTACCTGGATTCCTGCAGCTGAGATATAGTGACCCAAGATGAGGCCTTTGGTCATCATCATGTGGCATTTTTCATTTCTTAAATAGAGTATGGTGGCAATGCATCTTTGCAAAACTTTCTCTAATGTTTGCAATGTTGGCTCGAAGTCATCCCCATAAGGTGTAAAGTCATCCATGTACACCTCGAGTCCTTCATTTATCAGATTTGAAAAAATGCTGAGTATAGCCCTTTGAAATGTGCCAGGGGCATTGCACAACCCAAAAGGTAGGACCCTATAAGCGAATGTTCCCTAAGGGAAAGTAAACGTAGTTTTATCCTGATCTTCAGGGGCAATCTGAATTTGATTGTATCCACTGAATCCATCTAGGAAAGAAAATAATTTTTTTCTTGCCAAAGTGTCCAAGACCTGGTCAATGAACGAAAGGGGAAAATGGTCTTTTTGGGTTGCTTTATTAATTTTGGACACCTAATCCTCAATGGGTTAGTGTGGAAGCCAAATAGAAAAAGTAGTCCAAGAGACCTTGGGATGTGGATCCCAACGGTCACATGGTGTACTATAAATGTATATCTCTTGTTAATAAAAATTGTACTCTCTTGATTATCTTTCATATTGTCCTTGTTGCCCATGTGTGTTTAACATGGTATCAGAGCAGGTGTATTCCTGCCTTGCATAATTAATTTGAGCCATTTGTTTTATGGCCTTTCTGTGCAGTTTATTTCTGCCATGAAATTCATGAATATTTCTTTAGCTTAATTTTAGCTGTAACCTGATTATACTGCTGCTGGTGTCTGCTCTCCATATAGCTGAGTAGGTTCTCCATAAAATTAGCTGCTCCTGACATGGTAGCTGCCCCTCTGTCTGACTATTCAATTCTCTGACTGTTCATAAACGTTAAAAAAAAAGGGCGTTATTGCATCTGCGCCTCCATTGCATGAATTCCTTCACCTGATTATAATACGCCTCCATTGATTATCCTCACCTGCGCCTCCATTTATTTTTTGTAGTTGGCCACTGCTTGAGCTATTTTTGTATCTTCGAACAATCTGCCCATATGGTATCCACTGCCCAGTACCATATCTTCGTATAATACCATATCTGCTATTCATTCGCACTCCACATTGAATGAACTATGTCCACGCCCTGACTGGCTCATCTGAACTTCATATCTGTTGCTGCTGATCGAACTCAGCATTTTTTCTCCCGAAAGTGTAGATAAAAAAAAACCATGTGATTATATTTCTCATACAATTCTATTAGTCGCTGCACACCGTCGGGAACTTTCAAGCTCATGGAAATGGGTATAAGTCGCTGGTCCTCCTCCCCAACTGCCATTCATGAGTCACCATGAGCCATGGGTGCAACACGAAAATGTGTTGAGACTCATAATCCCATCCGAATCATGGCGCGCCAGGTAGCTGTATGGCTTTAAGAGCCATTTCCAAGTTATTGTATTTTTAAGTTGTGTTCCGTGAAGATGTGGCGACACTATTTTGGCTATGAGGAAAGGGCGAATGTAAGGGCGAGGAATCTACACCATTTGGAAAATGTTTATATTTTAAAGTCACTTGTTTGTGTGGTTGTATATATTTAATGGGTAATTTCTTAAATCTGCCATTCGAAACGTCTGAGGTTTGAGCCCATCCAGGCTTTAGAGTAACACATGGAAGCCTACCCGCACTCTTTATATATGTTTTGCTTCACTGTTGGTTTTAGCCAATTTTGTAGAGATGCGAATGGTATCTCTACGTGGGAGACAACTCCTGGCCTGAATGCGTATGAATGTTGTGGTATTGAATAGTATTGAATACGGTAGATGTTGAATACGAATGGTATCAACATTGTATTGAATGGTGTTAACGTTGTGGTAGTAACACTGTGATATTGAATGGTATTTGAATGGTATTGAATATGCTCTGGTTGATAATAATGATAGGGATCGTGTTCTTGAAGCAAGAGACAAATTGCATAGGATGCTGAATGAGGATGAGTTACGAGATGTTGTTCTCCTCGTATTTGCAAACAAGCAGGATCTTCCCAATGCAATGAATGCTGTTGAGATAACTGATAAGCTTGGCCTGCATTCTTTGCATCAACGCCATTGGTATATCCAGAGTACCTATGCTACTTTTGGTGAAGGACTGTATGAAGGTTTGGATTGGCTTTCTAACAACATCGCAAACAAGGCATAATGTTGAAGCATCGTAATGACACTATGAAGCCTTTGAGAATGGGCTGGTTTCCATGCCTTTTGAATATTGGTTGGATTAGGATACTTTCTATAGTGTAGTGGACGTGTTTCATGCTTCTCCTAGTAAATTGAAGTAGATAAATAGTTAAGGGGGGTTGAGGATCTATTCTTGTGGTGTACTGATCCTTAGTTTAGTTAATTTCTTTGAAATTTTGCATGTCTACAGTTGTTACATAATCAACTATGAATTCTTTCATGTGGTTGTGGATTGCAACGTCAAAAGCAGAACCAGCACCAATCCAAAATAAACTCCGCATCTGCTCATCGTAAAAGAAGTTGTGTGAATCTTCAGCAGTTCGTTTGTCTCCTGACTTGGATATATCTGAAGAAGTGTTGGTGTAGGTACTTCAAATAATTATTTTATTAATTTCAATACTTGCATTCGAAAGGAAGATAATCCATAAGGGTATTGACTTTTGATAGCCATCATTTCTGCTTTGAAAGTGATTATGCTGGGGTTTCTTGGGAATGATAGAGTTCAATGTTCATAAGAATTGGGGACTGTTTATATTCTTTAAAGTTGTAGCAATTTGGCATTATTTGGGAGTTCAGTGAAAATTGTTTCAAGACAAGACTATCCTTTGTAGATCAAATTGGTGTATTTTCTTAAAGGTTGTTCATATGAGAGATTGTTATTAAACTAGATTGAAGTTGTTGCCAAGACAAGTTCCCTTGGATTCAAGGCTGGTACAGGAAAATATCCTTTTGAGGCCTAAATTGCTTGTAGCTTTGTTGGAAGTTAAATTCTCAGGTGAATTGAAGAAAATTCATTTTTGAATGAGGATTCTGTTTTCCAGATATCACCATTCTTTGTGTGTTGAATCTATTGCAAGCTGATTGATTTGAAGTTGTTTCCATAAGTTTATATAAAAGAGCAATTGGTGTCCATCTTTTCCTCATTGTTTTACTATTTTTTGAGGTTAAAAATGGCTCCAATTGGTGCAATATTAGAGTTATTGGACAATCTAATACTCTCTACTATGGATAATACAGTCAAAATCGGCAAAGGATCTCTCTCAGAAATTTAGACATGTCTACAAAATGCACAAGAAAAGATTGATTTTTTGCAGGTTGAATCACAGCTACAGCAAGAAGAGCTACATCAAAATAGACATCATTCTAAACCTATTTTTGTTCAGAACATTGAGACAACCACCCATCAGCAACAAGTCAATAGTGTTACAGTTCATTCAAATAAAGCAATAGTTGTACATACAGATGCAGAAACTTAGTCTGCACTTCCCAAGCCCATCATCAGACCTTGGGAACAACTTGTCCACAACAAGCATAGCACTGGTCTTGGATATGACAAGGACTTGTCCTTTCATATTCCAAACTACTCAAAGCCCATTTAGTTTCAGAGTGCTAGATTCATTCATGATAGTTCACTTGCTCCTCATGACAATTCACCTCCAGCTGTTCTAGATTTTGCCCCTCTTCCACAACATCAACAACAATAGATTGTGAAATGCCAACACTGTGACCGAGTTGGCCATTTGAAAGATCATTGTTTTGATCTTCATCCATGTAACAATTGTCATAAAACCAGTCATTCTTCACACAGATTCTTCAGAAATAAACATCCTGCAAGAACAAAGATTCAGCTTGGATGGATTGCTTCTTGGCAATGGGCATCAACAGCCAAGAAGATATTCCAAACACATGTCAGAACTTTCTCCAGAGTATTGAAAAGTCTTGCAGTTGAGTTTTCTCCATCATCTCACCTTGTATCTGATAGGGGGGAAATGATGGTCATCTACAAGCTTCAAAGCCACATCAAGCGAGCCTGAGCCACAACCTGCCACACCAGTTTCAGAGTTGTAGCCAGAGACAAAGATGCCCGTGAACATGCCTTCAGTTGGTAATATGGGACACTTCCTCTAGCAGAAGACTTCAGCTTCTTTCCAGCATTGGAAGAATTCCAGGAACAAAATTGAGAACACTTCCTTTAGCAGAAGACACCAGATTCTTACTAGTTTTGGAAGAGTTCCAGGAATTGCATTAAGCATTCCAGAGTTGTTGGTCATCCTTAAACCATCACAGGTTGAGACTTCCATTTTTAGGTTGAAGTTCTCCCTTTTATGTGGGGTGAGACCTCCCTTTCATGGTTGAAGGTTTCCCTCTTCAAAAACAATAGGAGCACTTCCTCTAGCAGAAGACTTCAGCTTCTTGCTAGTTTTGGAAAAGTGCCGGGAATTGCACTAAGCGTTCTAGTGTTGATGGTCATCCTTAAACCACCGCCCTTTATACCAACATTTCAGAGAGCACATTTAGCCTAGTGCTGCCATGCATTTTTACACATTTTGTATTACAGCTCTCTTCTTGGACTCATACATAACCCTTCGGATTAAGGGGGGGAATGTTGGACACCTAATCCTCAATGGGTTAGTGTGGAAGCCGAATAGACAAAGTAGTCCAATAGACCTTGGGATGTGGATCCCAATGGTCACATGTTGTACTATAAATGTAAATTAGTTGTTAATAAAAATTGTACTCTCCTGATTATCTTTCATATTGTCCTTGCTGCCCATGTGTGTTTAACAATTAAGCTCTCTATAGTCAACACATATACACCACTTTCCAATGTTTTTCAGCACCACTACTAATGGAGAGACTCATTTGCTGGCAGATATTGGGTAGCTAGAGTTCAAATCTAGTAATTTTTGTAGTTCAACTTTAACAATATCTTTAAGATGAGGATTTAACCTCCGTTGAGGTTGTCAAATGGGCCTGGTATCCTTCTCTATATAAATGTGGTGCATGCATGATTGGGTACCAATCCCTTTCATGTATAGGTAATCCCATGCAAAGGCCTCTTTATATTTTCTTAGGAGTTGAACAAGCTTCTACTCCTAGTCAGCAATCAGGTTTTTGTTCATATTCAAAGTTTTTCCTGGCTCAATTTCTATGGTTTTGCTATTATAAATAGAGGTAGTTGGTATTGATTGATCATTAATATCTTTTAGGGGATCTTCTTCTATTTCACTATCGAATGCTGCCTCGATCATATGACATTTTAGATGGGATCCGACATCTGGTTGGTTAATGTAGGTGGTAATGATGTCATCTTTTGTTTGATCTTTAAATTCAAGAGCATCTTCTATGGTTAGCAGTGATCTAATGTCTTCAGTTAGATATGACATAGGTTGTTTTCTGGTTTTGATTATTGTTAAGCTTGGTTCAGATGGAGGATATAAGGCTCAATTCTTGACACTGCTTCCTCTTGTTATAGTCATGTTGCCTGTTCGATAGCTTATGTAAGCATCCGCAGTTGCTAGCCAATGTCTAACTAGAGTTAAGGGATGTCCATCGAGTCGGTTTCTAGGATTGATGGTCAGAAAGTCTATAGCGTATTCCCAAGAGTATACAGACACCATTGCATCCTATAATGTGCCTTCTAGTTTGACTACCAATCAATCAACCAATTTCAACAAGGTCGTGGTTGGGTCCAGGGATGTAATGCCAAGCTTTTAACAAGTTGTGGTTGTAAGAATATTGATTGCTGCTCCTAAATCAACTAAGGCATTGGGGAAGGAGCATCCATTTATTTGCACCATAACTATAGGATTTCCTGGGTCCTCATATTTTACAGGTGTTTCTCTTCCTGATAGTAAATCAGATAAGGTACCAACTACTTGGATAGTTGGATTTGTTTTTATTTTCCTCTTTGGCTTTTTCATACATAATTCCTTAATAGTTTTCGCATAAATTGGGATGTCTTCAATAGGTTGGAGGAGTGGTATCTTTTTACACAAATTTTTCAATTCTCCCAGAAGATCAAAATCAGGATGTTCAATTGGGAGTGGAATGATAATCTTTCTTGGAATGGTGGAGAAGAGGTGGTTGCTTGATCATGAGTTTTCTGTCTAACCATGTTCTCTTCTTGTAGTTCTTGTTGTATAGGTAACAGATCTTTAATTTGTACATTTTTATCCCCCTCTATTTTTATTATCTACCCAGATCTTAATTGAAGGTCATTGCACTACCTTAACTCCGTTTCTGGCTTTGGTCCTTCAATAATCTGCACAGATTGAATCGGTCTATTCTTAGGGTTCGGGTTGGGTTGGGCTGGGAGTTGCAGTTGTAGGTTGGTCTGAGGGTTTTGTTGCAATGTGTAGGGTGATGGTAGTCTGGGTTGATTGTTCTTGCTGGCTGATTTGTAGGTCTTTGCCAGCTTGATTGCTAGTTTTGGTTCTGTGAAGTTGAGGGTGGCCATTAGGATTGATATGCATTATTTTGCCAAAATTGTGGGAAGTAAGAGGAATTTGGCCAATTGTTATTTTGATTTGATTGGTTGGCCCAAGGTTGCATAGGGAATGGCTGTTGTGACCAATTGGAAAAAGATGGCTGGTTCTGCCACATGATTCCCGGGTATTGTTGTGAATTATATTGCAAATTTTGAAAGAAAGAAGATGGATCAGTTGGCGTACCTGTTTGTTGTGGTTGCCATTGGTGATGTTGATTCAACAGGTAGACTAGTTTTGTTTCTTCTTCTACCTCCTTATAGACTGCTTTTAGCCCAGGGAGTGATGGGCAGCTTTCTATAGCATTATCTTTTGTACATATGGCACAGGTTTGCACCATATCTAGCGGCACTTTTTGTGACTATGCTTCTTTCTGCATCTAGGACAGAATATCACCAAGTTTTGTTCTACTTCTGCTTTCTTTTGTTTGGCTTGCATAATGTCCAATTGCATTGTGAAGGTTCCAAAAATTGATGTTTTGAAGTCCTCTATCAGGTTTCCAATTTCTATGCAAGTTATACCTCCACCAGGTATTTTGTTGTCCCTAGTGGTCATGTCTCGTTCTGTTGGCTTCAATCTCGTGCTGCCTCTTGAACACCTGATACACAAATTAATCATGTCAGCATAATTCTCCTAATATATGTCACCTTTACCCATAATATTTAATGTTTCTAACCATTGTTCTTTCATCCCTTTAATTAGTGTAGTTTTCAGCACATTATCAGGTAAAGGCAGAGTTACATAGGGAGACCACTAGAGGTTATATTGAAATCATTCTGCATATTCTTCTAATGTTTCACTTGGTCTTGCTACCATATGGAATATTTCATCTTTCAATTCCCTATATCTACAGTAGTCATGATACTTTTAAGGAAAGATGCTTTCATTTGTTCCCAATCGTTTATTGTGCCTCCACCTAATCCCATAAACCATCGCAAGGCTGCTCCTTTCAATGTGGAGGGAAATAGCTTGAGTTTTTGGGGGTCAGTGGTATAATCATATCCCCGACACAATACATCAAACTCAAACAGGAATGCGTTTGGGTCCTCTAATGTTAAGCCATGAAAAGTAGGAATATTTTGGAGAGGGATGGGTTTCATAGGTGTGTTGACCGTTGTGTCAACAATGGGACACTGAAATGTGGAGGTTTGAGGTGTTTGTGGGTTGTTGGCCATTTGATCAAATATGTACCAATACCCTTCTAGAATCTCTAGAGAGTTATTTCTAGGATGACTAGAAGGGGTAGGAATGAGTTTAACAACACTCCCTTGGTTTGGGATAATGAGTGTTACTTGCTGAACTACTACTTGGGGGGGTCTTGGCTCCTTTGTTTCCCCTACTTATTCTTGAATGAACTTAAAAACACTCCCCCTATATGGGGCAATAAGTGTTCCTGGGTGAATTATTGCCTGAGGGGATCTTGGCTCCTCTGTTTCCCCAGTTTCTCCTCCTCCTTCACGAAGATTACTAGAATTCCCTTGTAATGAAATTGGGTGGGAATTTTTAATTTCTTAAAAGAAATTCTCAGTCTCTTCTATTTTGCTATGGACCTTAGTGAAGGCTATAGATGGTGAGCCTGTAGCCTGAAGGGAGCCAGTAGGTTGTCTGGAAGCAACTTTTCTAGGACCTACTGATGGCTGATATTCAACTTTCTTTATGATGTTGTCTATGAAAGTTGATCATCCAAGGGTCACCGGTACCTTCGATCTATAGATTTTGGGTAGGGGAATTGGCTTATTTTCAAGTTTTTTCTTCTTAGTCATACACACAATTCAAATATTTACCTCTACCCTAAGTTCTTAACAATTCTGCTGGAAAGCGGGCAGGGGAGCAGGCATTGTACATGCTCCATACGCAGGTTCTTACCTTTCATTTTTAATACCCAATTCTCTCTCCAATAGACAAGAAACAAATACCTATTTTAGATTTCTGTAATTGTGCTGAAAAGTGGGGAGGGAACAAGCACTTTACTTGCTCGTTACGTAGGCTCTTACCTTCTATTTTCAAAACCCAATTCTTCTTCAACAACAATCATCAGATGTACACTACCCCTCAGAAATGGCTACACACTCCCCGGAAACGGTGCCAAAATGTTGATTGATAAAAGGTGCCTTTTCAACTCCTAATTATCTTCACATTAATTATCAATCCAGGAAATTTTTCCTATTTCAAAAGTGTACATAGTATATGGCAGCTATTTAACTCAAAGAGTAATGCTTCTAACTTGAAGTACAATTCTTTCAAATACAAGAGTAAATGGATGCTACAAGTAAAATCTAATTGCAATTAAAAGAAAACTCAATCCTCTAATGAAATCAAATTGGACATTCATCAAAGTAACAACAATCATCAGTTGAGAATATAGTAATAATAACTCATTCCTATTTTAATTGATTTATTCTCAATCAAACACAATTCTTAATATGAGCAGCAGATGATCTCAATCTGAGAGCTTCAACAGCAGTAGTCAGTACTCTTTACAGTTGATGATATCAATCAAAATATGTAATTAAATAACTGAATCTGAAATAACAATAAATTGAATCAACAACACTACTATAGATTATACAAAGCAACACGATTATGTTAAGATTGGAAAATAAGAAACAACAAAGAGATATGATTGCAGAAAGTAAGAAATCAATCAAACCATCACATGATAAGAATCATAAATGCATGATACAGGAAAAACAAATGAATCCACCAAGGCCAGGCCCTTAGCCACCAGTGAACACCGTTATATTACTTCGGTAGATGCGAAGGAACAAAAACTGCTTTTATATATTAATCATTGCAAAATCGCTAGAGCAAATTCGTGCTCTACTTCAACGCGAGAGTCGATGATCGAAGTTACAGTTTCAATAGTAATTATATAATTCCTTTCTTTTCTTACAATCATTTCCTTTTATAATGGCAAAGAGGTAAAAATATAAATAGTAACAATGATCCCTCAGGATTAAGAGATCCTGAAGGATTTTCACAATTTTCCACTTTAGTCATCTTACCCTTCTTTTGCTAATCCCTGTGATCTATTTTGTCTTTATCTGTAACTGTCACGCTCCTTCCTTGGCTTGATGCTCTTTCACTGTTCCTTGGATAGGGAACAACAGTTGTCCCTTTTCGTATTTTTCCTGCACAGAGAAGGATAACGATCAGCTAAATTGTAATTTCAGATATTTTCCTCATTCTTACCATAATCCTTTGATATATTAGCATTTTAGGATATGAAAGGGATGTAACTAAAGGAAAATAATAATGAAATAAATAACATATGCATACCTTTTCCATGACTCAATAGCCAGCTGAATCTTTCTCCTTTCTGAATTGATGTTCCGCACCCTGCAATATACATCAATCTGTATAATCCAGTTATCTAGCTTTTATGCATTTAATTCTCCATCATAGATTGGCGAATCAAATTTTACATCTAATTTAATCACACAAGTCTTCTTCTTTTTATTTTTAGGGCTAGAAGGAGGTGTTGATGGAGGAGGTTCTTCGCCTTTCCCTTTGCCTTCTGAATGGGAAACTATAAGAGGTTCCTCTACTTCTTTGCTTGTTTGAGATACTGAAGGGCTTTCCCCTCAGCCTTTCTTAAATTCTCGGTACATTTCTTCTACCATGGATCTCATGGTCATGAAACTGTACATGAACTGAGAGTCTGATTCCAACGGAATTTCTTCTATCATCTTCCTCCTAAGATAGACTCTTCCAATTTCTGGGTTAGCCTCAACCAGTTCTCCTCCTAATTTGAGCTTTGAACTAGTTAGCATTCAACAATCTAGCACAAGCTTGTCTAACCTTAGAAACCTAAAGCTATGATACCACTTGATCTGAAAATTAGATCTTAGACAATTATTAAGGTATTACAGACTCATGTGCATGGATTTTCCTATGTTACTTTGTGCAATGGATCGATAAGATTGTGAAATGCATAGGTAATGAAGCTGATAAAGAACATAATAGACAAACACATATAAACAAAACAAGTTTAATAAGGAGTTCACCCAAAAATCCTGGGCTATGTCTCTTGGTCTAGCCTTTAGTGGTGACCTCTCTATTATGTCTTCAAAAACAGAGTTTTACAACAGTGAGTTCAAATTGAGCCTCACACAATAGATACAAAACAATAAGGCTTTACTTGGATCCCCCAAGTCTCTTTTGAGTACACAGACTCTCCTCACTAACTCTCTGTCTCTGTTTTCTTTCTTTCGCAGCACTTCTTTCCTTTGTTTGCTTTCTTCCTGTGGATTTAAAGCTAATCTGAATTGTCTGTTCATTTCTCCTTCTCGAGCTCTCTGGCTTCCCAACCTTTGTCCACTGAGATCCCCTTTGAGCATTAGTAATCATTGCTAAACGCTTATAGGGATGTGTTACACAAAAAATTGTCACCATGACTTTCTACAATTTGTGTGAGTCCATCACTACTCATACATACCTCCTTTGTAAGTCTTAAGCCTCAACTCTTCATGTCAACCCTTGAAAATGGGAGAAAGACCTTAAAAATATCTTAAATCTTGGTTTCGCACTTTCTCCTAGCATTGTCTGCGGTGCTGCACCCAATGGTCATGTCCCCTACGAACCTGACCACTCTATCTACTAAGTGATGGGTGTGAACCCCTGTAAAAGTTAAAAAGGCGTGATTTCATTCTTAAAAACTCATCTTGGGTTACTTCTAGACACTTCTAGAAGGAATATTACACTGGCAAGTTCGCTCCACCTTGGTTCATCCATTCCATAACTAAGGGAGCTAACTCCATGATATGAGGTGCTTATCCCATTTAAGGAGGAACTTATCCCCTCAATGGTGGAATTACAACTTCCTCCATTTGCACTATAAATTCAGGCATTGGGCTGGTTGTAGGGGAGGTTGAAAGCTGAAGATTCTTGAGGGTAAATGCTGCTGGAAATTAGGCTTCCTTTTTGAGCTTGTGAGAGGAGAGATCACATACCTTTCATTTCATTTGGAAGGTAAGTGAGGCTTGTAAAAGTAGAGGAGATTCCTGCTGGACCCTGGAAAGAGCTTGTGCAACATCAAGGCAAAGGTTGTAAGGTTCTTTTATTCATAAAGTTAATACAATCAAGATTATTTTTCTCAATGAACTAGCTCTAATGGTTTATTAGAGACCCAAGATGGCTTTTTAAGAATAAACTCATGCCTTTTTAACTTTTACAGGGGTTCGCACCCATCACTTAGCAGACAGAGCAGTTAGGTTCGCAGGGGACATGACCATTGGGTGTGGCACCACAGGCAATGCTAGGAGAAAGTACAAAGCTAGGATTTAAGATATTTTTAAGGTCTTTCTCCCATTTTCAAGGCTTGACATGAAGAGTTGAGGCTTAAGACTTGCAAAGGAGGTATGTATGAGTAGTGATGGACTCACACAAACTGTAGAAAGTCATGGTGACAATTTTTTGTGTAACAGATTGCCCCCTAAAGTACAAAGTCTATAATAGATGAGGATAATTTTTTATCATCAAAGAAGAGTGAAGGACTTTATCATTTCAAGGATCTTCTTGTGGATACCCCGGTCGGAACCTGTAAAAAACATTCAACACAATATATATATATATGTATAATATATTATATTGATATAATATCATTCAACACAAATTGTTTGTGAAAATATCATTGCTGAGGTAGGCATTCCCATACTCAGATCAAAACTGGCTAAGAACTATCTAAAACTGTTCTGATACAGGAATGATTTTTTATTACATCATAAGTAGAGACATATGGACACAGTATGGGTGCAGCCATCTGTTTATGAATAGTCCACCATATAATGATAACAAAATTCCTCGCAGCCTGGATGGTGGAAACTAGATCCAGGGTCTTCATTTCTTCTTCTCGAACTAGTACAATTCTATCCATGTGAATGAATGTGTCGAAGTCGAACATGGTAGAAACCACTTGATTACCAGTCAATGATGTAAACTGTTAACAAGTGTGAGAGGAACCACCAGTAATGTCAATGGCCCTCAAAGTACTCAGTATAAGCCATGAAATGTGAATGAATGAGTCGATGTCGAACACGTCACAGAATCCTTTGATCAAAGGTCAATGATGCAACCTATCGTCAAAGGTGAGAAATATGTCATTGAGGCATGCAGATTTCAAGGTACTGACGATTTCTAGATCATCTTTCTAGATAATGAGTTGGAGTTGATAGAAAGCGATCTGTCATAGGCAAGCCCATAACACGAAATCATAGATCAAGTCTGAATAAATATATTTGGCAAGGACTAACTCAGGGATGGTCAATGATGGATGACAGATATTTCGTAGGTGAATGGTTTATTTGCACTGACCTCTTGAACACATAACAACACTGCATATGGTTTGGTTACAATTGACCCAAATCTAATACCCGGAAACCGGCTGAAGACTTTCAATATTGTTTGATTAACTGTTAGGTAAAGGATTTCCCAACCCAGGTGAACAAAAAGTGTCATTTTCAAGAGTGGTTGACTGCTTTTCAAAAGACAAAGTATAACAATCCAATTCATTTTTCTCTCTTTTCCCTCACCATTTCTGGCAAGTACCTCTTTATTTTTGACAAGCTTGAGGAGGATAACATTTGCTTGGTTATAAGCTCATCCTTCAGATGAGTCCAACTTAGTTTAAGATTCAAACCCTAAGAAGGAGTGGTCCATTCCTGTTTGTAATTGAATAGGTCTTTTACTGTTAAATTTTAACGAGTCCAGTATAGGAGAAACTCGGCGTTTTTCAATTTTAGTGAGTCAGAAGAAAAACTTAAGAAAACTCCATGGTTGTCCTTTTTCATAAATTTGTGTCTCCCAAGCCCGAAAAAGTATAAAATAATACTTGTGAGAACCGCTTGACCATTACGTTCAAGGAGTACTTTTCATAATTAATGCCTTCAATATGAAAAAGTAAAAAAGTGATCGAAAACATGTCGTTTTATTACCAATATCAAACTTGAAATGACAGAAGCCCGGCAATATTTTCATGTTTATACAGTTAGAAAAGAGTTGTAAGTGGACCGTCCTTTTAATTCCGTTTTAACGAGTTTAAAAAGAAAAACTCGGCAATCTTTTCATATTTTACGATTCAGAAAAGATCTTAAAGAGGACTCATCGTAGAGGAACGAGTGGTATAAAGGGTAGCACTAGTTCCGGCAATGGTGGAACTGCTCAAAACAAGTAATGGTCAAGAGGTTGGCTAACAAAACCACTGATAACTGCAGTCCCCCAGGAAAGGAAAAACAACCAAGTGAAAGCATATAATCGTCCAAAGAGATGGTGGCGATGGAATGAAAACAACCAAGGCTCATCTAGCAGAATTTAGTGGATACAAAAGGCAATCACGAGATGTAAAATGGGTATGAGTTCATTTTTACACAAGCTTGAACCAAAGAGAACTTTGCTTGGATTCAGTTTCATGTTTATACAAGATTGAAACGAAAAACTATGCTTGTTATAAGTTCACATGCCCCCAGCAAAACGATGCAAAGTGAGGTACATGTCCCCCAAGATTCATTGCATTCAACCAAGTGGATGAAATGAAGGTTTACTTTCAAGAGGTGATTCGAAAAGGGAGTTGTTTCATTTTTGAAGAGGTTGACACAAGAAAAGAACTATCCTCAATATCCTTGTTTCATGTTTGAAATGAGCTTGACAAAAGACAAGGAACTATGCTCTAAAATCCTTGATTCATTTGTTAATGAGCTTGACTCAAGACAAGGAACTATGCTCCAAAATCCTTGATTCATTTTTTAACGAGCTTAACACAAGACAATGAACTATGCTCAAAAATCCTTGATTCATTTTTTAACGAGGTTGAGACAAGAAGAAACTATCCTTGTGACCTAATTTCTACTCTCTACAATCTACCTATATAACCTACTGATTCATTTTTTTTTTTAAATGAGGTTGACAAAGGGAAAGAACTGTCCTCATACCTAATTCATTTTTTAACGAGGTTGACTCAGTAACAAGAACTTTCCTTGAAACTCCTTGTTTCATTTTTTAATGAGCTTGACACAAGACAAGGAACTATGCTCATAATTCCTACTCTCTACAATCTACCTATATAACCTACCGATTCATTTTCTTTAATGAGGTTAACACAAGAAAAAGAACTGTCCTCATACCTGATTCATTTTTTAATGAGGTTGACTCATTAACAGGAACTTTCCTCGAGACTCCTTGTTTCATTTTTTAACGAGCTTGACACAAGACAAGGAACTATGCTCATGACTACTCTCTACAATCTACCTAGATAACATATCCTTGTTTCATTTTTTAATGAGCTTGACACAAGACAAGGAACTATGCTCAAGACTCCTTGTTTCATTTTTTAACGATCTTGACACAAGAAAAGAACTGTGCTCATAACCACTGATTATGGCTTCCAACTAGAAGAAAGACATGTCAATGGACACACCTTGATCATGGCTTCCAAGAGGCCTTCATCAGAAGGAAGAATAGTTCTCTGGAAGGAACACATGTCAAGGGACTCAAAAGGGATAAGAACATCATGTTCAAGTAATCCCATAGAGTTTTCCATGTCAATTACAAGATCTAAATCAAAGGAAGATGAGCAAACAGTGAGAGGCTCACTTACATCGATAACTGAAAACATGGGACCAGTTGCCACATAATTAACCCGTGGGGGGTAGATACCACTTTAGAATCGAGAAAATTTAGGGGTGTCATATTATTGGTAGTTGAAACAAGACCAGGGAATGAAAGCTGGTCTACAGTCACAATATTTCCATTGTGAGGGAAAGACATCATGCGAAAGAGTGTCGATACGACAGCTTTCATGGCATAAACATAGTCATGCCCAAGGAGTAAATTGAAATCCAAGGGACCTCGAACTACCATACGATCAATATAGACAGTTTTACCTTCCAAGGTAATAGAAAACTTGGGAAGGATCCCTAAATTTTCACTAATGGTTCTCTTAAAAGCTTTTAGATTTTGTGTAATAGGCACAAGCCGAGGGGAACACAAAGCTTTCCAAGCAGTCGAGGATAAAATACTAACAAAAGCACCTTCATCTACCTGTGTGTGGTGTATGTCCCTACTACCAGCCTTGACAATGATTTGGAAAGGGATGGAGGAAGGAAGACAAGGTTCTGTTAGCCTATTTCAATCAAAGGAAAAGACCTTAGTACTTGGAGGGGGTTTTATAGAAACAGGTGAAATGCCCCCCGGCGTAGAAGAATCTAATGTAACAAGAAGAACCTGAGTGATATGAAGTTCACTCTCTAAAGGGAGAGTGGGATCAACCGAATGTGAAATTGAATCGACCACTTGATCAACTATTGGATCATCAACCTGAGTGATAAGAGTTTCACTCTCCAATGGAAGAGTGGGAATGCCTGTACTTGAAATTAGATCAATCACTCCGTTAGTTGACGGTAGGTTGGGAGAAAGCTTACGATAACCAGTTGGAAATTATTGTTGTGGAATAGTAAGGTTTTCTAACAATTTTGAGGCTTCATCCATGTGAGGGAAAATGTGAGTTTGATGACTCCCTTTTTATAACTTACAAGGAAATCTAACTTTACCCTTTTTCCCAGGAACTTGACTATCACTGGTTGATGGATCAATGGAAAGTTGATGAGATTTTTCTGACCATACTTCCAAAACCTTTGGCATACCAGGACAATTGATAAGGAAGTGGTCACCCTTACAAAGCCTGCAAGGGTATTTGGGTTTACGATGCATGTTGGAGGTTTCCTAAACACAACTAACACATATAGCCTTGGTTGGTTGGTTGACTTCTTTCTTATCTTGCTTCTTCTTCCTCTTCTTCTTCACTTTCTTCTTCTTCTTAGCCACCTAGTTACTATCGTCAAGGCTTTTACCAAGTGAAGAGGAAGAAATGGAGGAAGAAATATTAGGCGAAGAGGTAAAGGGTCAATAGAAGGTTGGCGATGTTGAGATGATGAACTTTGTTGAGGTGAAGCATTCGGTTGAGGTGGAACAATTGGAGTATTTTGGGCCAACAAAGTTGAAAATAACCATATCGGTAAACCTATTGTAAGTCCAAGTAATGACAAAGTAGCCATATAAGGAGGATCAACATTTCCAAAGCAAGGAAAAGTAGTAGGATTCTCGTTAAGAGGGGCTCCTTGGTTGGTAAATTCAGGAACATTTTCCATTATATTCAACTTCAGTGAATTTTATTAACAATTTAAAACTAAAATTAACAATTCACAACTCACACCTAACAATTAAAATTCACAATTCACACCTATGGTCTCTAAAAGTAAAAACAAACAAATTAACGTACGCTATCAAGTCTAGGAGTCAAACCACACACAAACAGTAACTTTCAGTATTGAAAACACTAGTTGGTGATGAAATCCAACGTCGCAGAATTCAGTACAGAAATGGCGGTTGGAACAGTTACCCCGACAACTTGCTTAATGAAACAAACTGGCATAAGTTTCTTCACAAAACCATCTCGAGTGAAGATAACCCCCCAGAGAGTCCAATTGAGTCTAGTCGACGTTTGCTCCAAGTATAGTGAGATCTTCCCTCCACCGTCACCTCAGGAAAGAATCCTAAATATTATGGCCACTAAGGTTACAAACAGAGACAAATATACCTGGAGGAACAGTCTACGACCCGATATACACGCAAGGGCGGAGTAACAAAGCTCAATCCCCTTGAAGGCTCCTTGACATAATCCAAGGTTTACCAACAAGTGACCCCAGGCTCCTTGACAATGCTCAATACGAGGTTTACCATTTTTAATACATGAATATATGCTATTGTTCCCAATGAGGAAGGGTTGATTACCTTACTAGTTTAGATATGATCTCGTGCTTCTCCTTTAAGAGGGGCTTTCCCAGATCATAGATGAAACAATTGGATTTTTTCCTACTACAAGATCGACTACTTGTTTGTTTTACTATCTTGGAGAGTTAACTAAAACCTATTCCAAGACACTAGCCTAAGCTAGATTGGTGGAAAGAGCCCTAAAAATGTAAAAATTACTAGATGAATTTTAATTAAGCGTTGTGTTATTTAGGCTGTTATTACTCAAAAGGGTAAATGGATACGAAACCAATGGTGTTATGACCCTAGCCAAAACTGAATGCAATCGAATATGATAATGTAATCTTTTCAATTCGATGAATCCTAACTAAAGTAAGGAGAGAGTTTCCATTCACTTCCAATAATGCAAAAAATTGATAACTAAGAGAAAATATAACAAATTCTCTAATGCACTAATTTCATCAAGAAAAACTAATGCAAATCAATTCCAAAATAGTTTTTTATTTTTATATTTCTGTGTTTAAAAGAAACATAAAAATATGTAAATTCAAATCAAAGAAAACTGATCTAAATCTATGATTGATTTTTTAGAATGTAAACTATGCAATTGGAATCTATGCACAATTCACTTGAAAGGTATGCAAATGTAATCTATGCACATTTTTCATTCATATTCTGAAAACGAGAATTCTAATTATGTAAATGTGATCTATGCAAGAGAATTCTCAAACACAAGATGATTCTAATGTAATCTAAGAACCAATCAAGTGCAAGTCAATAAAATTGGGTGATAGTTCCAAAGATCAAAAAATAAAAACACTCAAAGGCGAATGAGGGGGAATTTTTTTTGCAAAAACAAAAGCAAAAAGATGCAAAATTATGAAAAGACTGAGACAAACCTCCAAGTAATGACCAAAGGAAATCAAATTAAGAATTTCTCAAAAAAGAGACTCAAAACACCCAATTAACTTAACGAAGATTGATGAGAGGAAGAATTTGCTGAAAGAAACCCATAAACGAGGCTTTTTGACAGGATATATGCAGATCTAGGAAGAGACTAAAAGCTATAAAGTAATCTAAACTAAATTGGACGAAAAGATTTCAAGATTTTCAAAAATTTTGACAGGGTCCGCAGGACCCCAGTGAAACCAGGTGCGGTATCGCTCTGTGCAGTAAAGTAATAGTGCGGTCAGGTCCGCACTGTAACATTAGTAGAACATGCAGTCCTCGTGAAAATTTCTAAAAAATAAAAAATCAGTCTAGGACCTACAAACTACCCAAGCCCACACACATCAAGCAAAAACCATAAACCAAAAATCAAGTTTCTCAAATCAAAGATAAAGGAAAATTAAACAATCAAATTCCGTCCCCAGTATGGTCGCCAATTTGTTGGCCGGATAAAACGTTCTTGTGGACAAGACCGATCTCCCTAGTATCGAATGATATCTAGCAATAAGCAGCACAAGCAAATCTACTTTTCTCTAAACATGTTTCAATTCATAAATGAAAACTAAGAGGTGCAATAGACCCTACCTCAGTCCAACGCTTGTTTGTGGCAGCTTTGTTCCAACAGCTTCAAGCAGTTCCCTTTTAATAACCTGCACACACAAGCAAACACACATCAAAGAACACCTGCATAGATACTATAATAAAAACATGTTCATTATGAAGATCAAGGAGCTCATAAAATAAACCATTAGAGACAGTTCATTGAGAAAAATAAACTTGATTGTATTAACTTTATGAATAAAAGAACCTTACAACCTTTGCCTTGATGGGTCCAGCAGGAATCTCCTCTACTTTGAAAAGCCTCACTTACTTCCCAAATGAAATGAAAGGTATGTGATCTCTCCTCTCACAAGCTCAAAAAGGAAGTCTAATTTCCAGCAGCATTTACCCTCAAGAATCTTCAACTTTCAACCTCCCCTACAATCAACCCAATGCCTGAATTTATAGTGCAAATGGAGGAAGTTGCAGGTCCACCATTGAGCAGATAAGTTCCTCCTTCAATGGGATAAGCACCTCATATCATGGAGTTAGCTCCCTTAGTTATGGAATGGATGAACCAAGGTGGAGCAAACTTGTAAACCATAATATTCCTTCTAGAAGCGTCCAGAGGTGACCCAAGATGAGTTTTTAAGAATGAACTCATGCCTTTTTAACTTTTACAGGGGTTCGCACCCATCACTTAGCAGACAGAGCGGTCAGGTTCGTAGGGGACATGACCATTAGGTGCGGCATTGCAGGCAATGCTAGGAGAAAGTGCGAAACCAGGATTTCAGATATTTTTAAGGTCTTTCTCCCATTTTCAAGGCTTGACATGAAGAGGTGAGGCTTATGACTTACAAAGGAGGTATGTATGAGTAGTGATGGACTCACACAAACTATAGAAAGTCATGGTGACAATTTTTTGTGTAACATGATGGTTTCCACCTATTCTATAATGAAATAGGTCATCGAGCTTTTGAAATCCCCAAAATAACCATTCTCTATTTACATAGGGAAATACATTCAAAACTATGCAATTCTGCCAAATTGCTGCTTATCAGACTTGAAACATTATGAACCAACTTATAACTCTTATTGGATCTGCTTGTATATTGACATCGTATCTCCACCGTTGATCTGGGAGATCCAAATCCAATGAACGTGGTTCATTTTAGGCAGCTCTTTTGTACAATGGTTAACTACCCAATGAGGGTGGTTTTCTCTCTCCTTAGCTTGGAAATGTGGTAGCCAATGTATGGGCTCGGGCAGAGCCTGGCCCAAATCACTTACCGCCTTCGGTCTGCCCAAAATCCCCTCTGGTTTCATGGTTTTCCTTTTATATAAAAAGAATACATTAAAAACATTAAAATCCCACTCATATCTGACTTGAAATAGTATACAATAGCATTATCAAACCCTTTCGGGTCTGGTTCATCACATTGATGCTTTATCCTTTGTGTTTTGTTTATTCCATGAGAATCGCGATTTACATTGAAAATGTCCTTTTACAGGATTTGAAATTATATCAAATCTTGTTTATAATGTTATCGAGTTTGGCTATCACAAGCCATATGTATATCGGTCCCGCTCTACTGCAATGTTTCAACACGATATTGCGATGCAACTTGGGTCGTCGATCTGCATGCTTAATCGATGGTCCTCATTGACCCCGCTGATCGCTGTCACGTATTCCTTGTGGTCTCTACCAATATCCTCCCTTTGCCACTGCCGATTGTGATTCGCCAATCAGATTTGGACCATTGATAAGCTAGATCCAATAGCTCCGATTCAAAGTTTCTTTGACCATCGCTAAGCCTGTTTTTCAATGTTTTCTCTGTGTTTTTCCCTCCCGGTAATGTTATCCACCTTCTTTAAAGGTTTTTCTTAGGAAACAGTTTTGAATGTTTAGAAGATTTTGAAGACTTAGAGGATTTTCTAGGATCCATTTGGATTAGTGGCGTCATTGTAAGAGGTTGGTGAGAGCTACGTTACTTGATGAGATATTGCATAAATGGTTCATCCGGTCTCTCTGACCTTACACTGCAAAGGATGTGTCAATGTTTCAAGCCATTACTGAGGAACAATGCATTCTACTTTCCCAATAGTTGGATCTTATATATTCACAATCAAGTACGATCTACAAAGTGTTTCCTAATGCTTGTAAGCCTTCTGTTAACCCTCCCAAACCTGTTCCTAGCTCGCATGCCAATGGCATGATTAGGTATGTGTTGATTCCATGAGCCAACTTGCTTCCCAACTTGGGTAATTCATTATTACACCTCAAGCCACAACATGTGCATTTGGCTCTGTTAAAGCACCCCCTCTTGAGCAGTCCACTGATGTTCTCACTGTGAAGTCCGCTAAACCAAAGAACAACTAGAAATTAGGTGGTAAAAAGAATAATAATAGAAATAAGCCAAAAAATAAAAAATGATCAGGAGTCCCAACCCAACCCATTGAGTCAAGGAGGGGGCACTAGTGAACGTCACTGTAAAGTCAAGTTCCCCTGTAAATTTTGTCAAGGTGACCACCTTACTCATGAATTCCCTCAAATGGATGAAGTCCATAGGATTCTTTCACCATCATCTACTCAACAACCTACTATTTTGGCTCATCCATTCCCTGCATAACCACAACAAAAGATGATTGCTCAACCTCCTCGCCCTTCATAAGGGGGCAATGAGGGGTCATCTTCCCATCCTCCTCATAATTCATTTGTCTTCATGTGCAAGGAATATGTCAACATGACTATAAGAGCCAATTGTTGTGTTGTACAACAACTACGCCGCCCCCGCGCCCCCCGCCCCAGTTCTAAAATATTTACAAAAAACTTTAAATAGAAATGGGTCCCTTTCAAAAAAAAAAAAAACCATAGTTAAAATTCAATGATTTAATAAAAATCGCTTGCCTGGAATTAATCCTATTACACATGAAAACCCTTATCAAAAGGTCTGATGCAATAGAACTAATATCCAAAACCTTTTGTTAAAATGTGATATAATATGATATATCCTTTTTGAAAACCCCTCATAAGCAAATCTCTGATGCGATAATGCGATCAGAGATATAATATCGCAAAGTTAAAAAAGAATGCATCCCAAAAGGTCTATACTAAACCTCCGATCTGGTAACGTAATCACAATCAACGATCACACATATCACATGACACATAGCGAAAGCCATTTCAAATTCTCCGATTGTGATATCATAAAGGAAGGCACGCATTTAAATAAAAGATCGTCAAAAGGTATTATTAGTGGGCATAAATCTTAAAGGAAATAAATCAAACCTGACTATTCCTTCACCTTATTATATTCCTTACCTTTATCACAATCACAGCTATCAGTCCAAAATGTTAAGCCTGACCGATTGAATCTCCCGATTGTGATTTGCGATTTATCACTGATCGCTAATAGGGAAGATCAGAAGATATGCTTTAAAGGACCATCAAGCATATGTGCGATGTGACAGGTAATTATTACATTTATTAACTACAATTGGCGTTTATGGTGGTCATTAATTTTACAGTTAAGGGTGAATCCTTCGAGGATTTCACCCGTGGTAATACTTAATTACATTTGGTTTATCATGTGTGCATAACATTAACTATTTTCATTTGATATTAGCTTTGAGTGGGTATATTTCTCTATTACATTTTTCATTTTCTGTGCAGAGCTGCTCTAAGCTAATGAATGTAGAGAAAATGGGAAAGAAGGTGAAGAAAACCAAGGCCCCTGTCGTAGTCAAAGAACCAGAACCAAATAAGAAAGGATTGATATCAGATACAACTTTCCTTGGCTTAGGAAAAGCAAGCTGGGAGAGTATCTATAATTTGCTAGAAGCAGAGGAGCCTGAAGAACTCGAATAATAAGCTACAACAGATTCCACAAACGAATCAAAGAATACTTTGAAAGAATTGGCCTGCTCATACCTACATAGAATAGCAACGCATGCCAAGGTTTTGCCTTATAATGATGTGGTTAGGTGGATTGTTGAAAGAATTGCAACCACAGATAAGACATTCTCCACAACTGATGGAAAAGTGTTCTGGTCGTTTAGAGTAGAGGATCTTAGACAAATGTACCATTTACCTCAGCCAGAGAAGTGGTATAATAAAACATTATTAGAGGCTTTTGCCAAGGAGAAAAACATTGAATCCGACCCAATCAGGCAATGGAGAAACTTCCCGACCAAACACAAGCATGAGACATCAGGTATGTACTCTGTAGATTCATTGGATACTCCTTATTGTTATGCTAGTGCAATGATGTGCAGACTCTTCAGAGTTCATGATTTTGCAAAATTCTCTATAGATATGGTCCCATTAACGGAGGCTATAATTAATGGTTATATCATGGACTGGGAAAACATCATGTCTAATAAAATGGCCACCGAGATACTTGAATATAGAAAAAATAGGTTTATGTCTACCCGAGTGATACCTCCCTTTTACATGAGTGCCTATATCATGGATACTATCTGTTTTAATTTTGAATACCTCATTCTTGGATGGAAATGGACTCCACATGATCCCAATCCCATTCACATCTATCATAAGGAGCTATGGAAAGCCCATTATAAGAACTATCTGTATAGAATTTATCATGGTTTTATTCTTCTTGTATATTATGCCATATTTAATAAGCCTGATCCTAGGTTATTTGAGGAAGCATCAGTCGACCTAACTACAATTGGTAATTGGTTTAGAGAAGAAAGATTCACCATATAGGACTTTTCAGTAGCCTTTCCAACCCTCATGTTCTTCCTCTATACATCCCTGATAAACTACTGACCAGGGAATTAGCACATCAAATAACCATTGAAGGGATGGCAGAGACCCTTAGGGATTCTAAAAAACACATGTGGCCTACGTTTCCCCTTTGGTGTGGTGCTTTTACCCTGCATGATTTTAAACATGCAGAAAAAGAGGCCAAGAAAATAAAGTTGTTAAAACTTGCAACTATCCCAAAAAGGTAGTATGACCCTCAAAAGGTTGCCTATAATGTTACCTCCCAAGCTAAAATTGCCAGATTTGATCCTGAGGAGGATAGCTACGATGACTTGTTTGTTTCAATAGAAATATTTTCTCGGGTTAAAGAAATGGCCAAGACCAAATTGGGAGAAAAAGGACTACAGGAATTCTGTAGGCTCAGGGCGCAGAGATTGGAAACCCTACCTCTAGACTTATTAAAATGACATCTATGGTACAACCTCAAGTCTACATTGAGGAGAAAATTACTAAGAACGCTCCCGAAATTGAAAATATTCCTGAGAAGGAGAAGACAACAAAACAGGAGCAGAAGCAGGTAATAGTTAGTGGAACCCTTGATACAAATATTAATACTAATCCCAAGTTAATCAAGGAATGGGAACAACTTGATTCAATCATCAATAATCTCGAGAAAACCCAAGGTTTCACTACACTAGAAGTGTCTATAGCACAAAAATTAGTAGTCAACATAGTTATGATTGTAGGAACAAGCAACCCAGGTCAAGCTTTAGAAAGATATAGAGACTATCCTAGAAAATCCCACTAAGGAGATTGTATTGCATATAGAAGAAATACCACCACTGGATGTCTTCTAAAATCTTAAGCATAGGGTTGTAGTCAAAAGACAGAGGAAGAAGAGGAAAATTGATCATAGTCGTCTTTTGAGTTCTCAGATTGAGATGATGAACATGGTATGGAGAGAAGAGGTAAATACCTCCGAAGATTTAACAAAACTGTCTCAATATGCGGGAGCGTATACATAAGCAACAATAGATAAGGCTTCAAAGGTTAGTGATTTGTTGAAGCAAAAAGACCAGGAAATCATTTAGCTAGAGGTGAAATCAGTGGGACGACAACAAAAAATAGAGCAGCATGAACAACAATTAGTGGAACAGAGGCAACTTAATGAACAATTGAATGAGAAAATAAAACATGAAGAGTAGAGAATTGATGAACAAGCCATCCATAAACAACAAGAATTGCCTCAAGCATTGAGCAAACTACAACTATTGAACGAGCAGGTGAATAAATCAAAATAAGAGCAAATCGCCCAAGTGAAAGATCAAATAGAGCGATTCAAAGGATATCCCCAGGTAGATGAATTCATAACTGAAGCCCTGGAGATGACCAAGGCTTTGTCCTAGCAATTAGATATTCTGTGTCACAATATATCAATGGCCGTCCCTTTATGTGATATCTCAGCATCTATGATTGAAAAATTAGTGGATACAAGGCTTGAATTAGAGAAGGAAGATGAAATATTAACTAATTTTATATCATGGAAAGATTCAAAAGAGGGAAAAGATGCCAATCTGCCAAAGATACAGAAGTCACATAAGGAAATTTTGTTTTCTGAATGGGTGTCTCAATTAATGAAAGTTGAGAGAGCTACATCCAGATGGAGAGCAACAACAAATAATTTGATTGAGTGAATCAACAACCATTTGTATTTATCTAATCTAATTATAGAATGCTCTCCATGAAAACTCCCAAAGGTAAAATTGTTGGAACAACATTGGAAACAAGAGCTGATGCAAAGAGAAAAACTAATTGGAGGAATTCAAAGCCTAACATGGTAAACATTTTGGTTTTTCCTTGTTAAACCACACAGTCAACAAATGGCGATGAAGTGTCTCACAGATGCAATCAACTGCATGATCCATAAACTTGCCGATTCCACATATACAACTCAGTTACACTCTTGGATGAGTCAACCACCAGAGGTCCAGCCAATGCTCGCCATTTGTCAATTGCAATCACAAGAAGATAAGTTGATACAATGAATCCATTCGACTTCCGCAACACTGCTATTTCAGGATAAATCCAAGATTTATGTGTTTTTGTTTATACCAGCGCATGGTGACTTTTTTTCATAATTTGTTGTAATTTGTAGTATTTAAAGACCCTTTCATGTTTTTAGAAAGGGTCTACAATTTTTTATTAAGACTTAAATCGGAGGCTACACTACTGTACTTTTGATATATATTTTTTATAAAAGACAAGACTAGAATTTTGAATTTTGACAAAGAAGGCTTTTATGAGATTTTCACTTTTGCATCCTGTGAAAGTATTCCCAAATTACAAGGCAGAATTTGAGTGTGATTTACATCAAAGGAGATCCAAATGCATACAATACTATTATCTATGTTTTCACTTTATTTCTCTATGTTAAATAGCATTTACCAACTTTGCTATTATTGATATGTATATGTTTGTAAAACAATTCATTAACTTGTCACTTTTAAATGTTTCAGAGTTGTCATCTTTTAAATATACATGTCAGTGATATATTATGATTAATGCAATAATGTTTTAATTATTACTTTGTTTAATTAATTAAACAAAGTAATCATCATATGAATGCATATTTCTATGTTATGAATAAGTCATCTTTATGTTTATTTGTTCATAGAAACAATCAAGAATCACACTGTTAGAAGAATTCTTGGGATAGATTAGTTATATTTGTATATTTTTTCACTTTATAATAGAGCACTTATCTCTCTTGTTATAAATTACAAACCAATCACTCATCAACTCATATATCACTAGGAAACTGGTCCCATTACATCCAGTCGGAGCCGCCACACCAAATGGAAAAGGAGTTGCACTAAGGTCCAGACCGGGTGGTTTTCCCCAATGTTGATGCAGTGATTTTAGAGGCATCAACATTTTTGGCACTAGAAGGAGGGCATGAATTGTGAATGGTGAGTAAATCCAAATCCATAACCCATTCTGAGAGTAAATCTCCCTCAACATCTCCCTCAACTTCTCCCTCGCATTTTGAATCTCCAATTTCTAAGTGAGAAGTTGAGAAAACAACAACCACTGGTGAAAAATAGAACATCTTAGATAAATCCACTCTTGAACCCCCTGAAGTTTAGTCTCTAATTCATAAACTTCAAAGATTTTCAATATCACCACAGAAATCTGAGTTGTGTCAAGACAGTGTGACTTCACAATACAGTCCTTCCCATCTTCTTACCAGATTATAGAGTGAAAAGTTTGGTATTGAACCCACATAATTCCCTCTGCCTAAAAGAAAAAGACCGAGGAAGACACCTAAAGATTCTGATAGTGAGACTCTTTCATCATCATCATCCATTTCATATAACCCATTGCAATGTCAACCATCCACTCCCCAACTTCATATTGTCGTTCAACAGGGTATTGGAACTTCAACATCATTTTCCCAACCACTTGTAACCTCATCTGCACTTTCCTCTGTTAATATCTCAATGATGGCAGGAAATCCTCCACCAAGACCATGGGCCAATCCAGGGGCAGTCGCAATGCCTACACCCTTGAGTCAATTGCTGGCTCATCTTGAAAAATGGTTGCCAAAGTTTAACTCGGATACAGCCGTACTGGTAGAAGAACACATAAACAACTTTATGTTGTCAATAAACTTAAATGGAGTTACTAAAGAAGATGTTGTTATTAGGCTTTTCCCATATACCTTACATGGAGCAGCTGGGTCCTGGTATTTTTCATTATCATCAGGATCCATTACTAGTTGGAATATTTTCCAAGAGCAGTTCTTGACTAAATTCGGTGATGATAGGTCTACAACGACATTAATCAATGATCTCTCAAATCTTAAAACTGAATCAAGAGAACCTATCAAATATTTCAACTCATGATTTAATAAACTCTTAAATAAGATTCCTACCACATCTAAACCTAGTGAAGAGGTTCGAAGTGAATGGTATATATCGACTTTACTTTAGAATATAGCAATGTTCATAGATAGAGTTGCAAAGCCCACTTTGGCAGAGAATATGAAGGAAGCAATCACTGTGGAAAAACGTATCATTGCCTTAAAAAATAAAACTGCCCTTGAAGAGAGACAATCCAAAAAAGTTACTTTTAAAGATGATTCAAAGAAGAAAGTGGGTAAAGATTCATATGACATGGAGGCTCGGCAAAAAGTATTAAAAACTATGTCAAATGAAATGGTAGAAATAAAGAAACAAGTAGCAGAGACCTCCACTAAAAAGCCATTTAGGAACTTCAAAAGAGTTGAAACAAAACCACCTAATGTTGTATCTAATGCAGAATCAGATCTGGATAATGATGAAGATGAAGATGCAATCTTATCATTGGAAGAAACTAAGGAAGAAGAGGTTGTAGAATGTCATGGTATGTGGGACTTCATTTTTCCCAATTCAGTTATTGAAATTAAATAGGAAGCTTTCCTAGTAAGTACTGGGAGTAAAGTTGCTACATCTTCTGTTCAACTAGTTCAAAAGAAGAAAAATGTGAGTACTACTACAAAAGAAAAGGCTCCCATAAAGAAAACTACAACAGTGCCTACTCAAAACCAACCATCATCTTCCAGTCCTCCCTCACCATCTAAAACATTGGTAGTCTTTGACTCTATGGATTACAATATCATAGAAGACATGAAGAAGACTAAAGGAAACATTTCTTTATTTGAGCTTAGAAAGCTCAAACACCAACAGAAATTGCTACTTAAAGAATTAAATGTTGTGCCTTCTTATCCTCTTCCAAATGTTGTACTATCCAAAGCAACTAATGGAACATGTAAGCCACCATCCAATAGAGTAGAAGCTATTGATGCTATTTTGATCGGAGATAGATCTAATTCTCATACCCCTCCTTTTCTCTTGACCTGTGAAATTTACAATAGAAATCTGCATAATTGCTTGATAGATTAAGGGGCTTCATCGAATATATTGCCAGCTTCAGTTTGCTCAAAATTAAATATTGAACCCAAAAATACGCAATGCATATTGTTCAGTTGGATCAAACCAAGGTTCAAGTATTAGGAGAAATCAATTTAGTTCTCATTAGGTTATCAGCTGATCTAAGAGTAGTTTCAGAGAATTGATATATTGATCGTGACATTCCTGAGTTTTATGGCTTAATTCTAAGTAGGGATTGGTCAAAGAAACTCCATGGTTACATTTCTACTGATTGGTCTCACATGTGGCTTCCCTACAAAGGAAAGCCAAATCATATTAAGATCGATCAGGAGAAGCATATGACTCATATTGTAACGAAATTTGAGCAAAAAAACTAGCCCATAGACTTCAATAATAATATTCTTGGCAGCTACTCATATGAATCTTTCTTTGGTAATTTTAATTCTCAATCATCACCTTTCTCAGTTAATACTTTCACATCTCAAATAGAAAATTTTTCTCATGCAGATACATCAAGGTGTGTTAATATTGCTGAAGAAGTTGTAAATAAAACTGTAGATAAACCTGTATTGTCGCCTTTATATTTTGATGGGTCAAAATCTAATGATGGTGTAGGAGCAGGTTGTATTTTAGTTAGTCCCGAGGGTGAAAAAACTATGTTATCTTGCAGACTAGAATTTGAGTGTACAAATAATACTATTGAATATGAGGCATTGATCCAAGGACTCTACAAAGCAATAGGTCTGAAAGTGCAATATCTTAAAGTATTTGGTGACTTTGAAATTGTTATCAAGCAAGCAAGAAATACTATACATTGCCTTTCTGGTCATCTTAAACATTATCAGTCCTTGGTTCAAGATCTTATATCTTATTTTCTAGCATTTAATATCTCTCCCATTCCTAGATCTTAGAATGCAGCAATTGACTTCCTAGCCAATGTTGCTTCTAAGCTCCTCCCATTTGAGGATTACAACACTGATGGATTTTCAGTGGAATTAATTTTTAGACCATTGGTTCCAGACAATGTCACTAACTGCCGAGTATTCAATCATGATGATGAAATTTTTAATTTCTTAACTTCTGAGAAATCCTATGATAATCAGATTATTGATGAGAGTGATCATGATCTTCAAATGAATCAAATATTGGAGGAAAATTCCATACCTAAATTAGTAGTCAAACTTGAGGATCTGTATGATATCAAGGATAGGTTTAAGCAAGCTACTAATTCAAAAATTTAATGTTTTACTTCAAGATTTGAATTAATAAATCTTGGCACTGAGGCCAAACCACAAAATATCAATCTGGGATTAGGACTTACTTCAGAAAAAAGACTTGCCTTTATCAGACCTTTGAATAGAAATAAAAATGTTTTTGCTTGGAATTATGATGACTTAAAAACATATGATACTTCTATCATATAGCATAAAATTCCAATGATGTCTGAAGAGAAGCCAATGCAACAAAAATTGAGGAAAATTCATCCGAACCTAGAAAGTCAAATTAAAGAAGAGTTAAACAAACTCTTGAAAGCTATGGTAATTTTCCCTGTTAGACATTCAAAGTAGGTTTCTAACTTAGTGTCTATTAGAAAGAAGAATGGTGACATTAGAATTTGCATTGATTTCAGAAATCTTAATAAAGTCAGCCAAAAGGACAACTTCCCACTACCGACAATGGAGCAAACTCTTCATTCAGTAGCTGGTTCCGAATTAATGTCTTTCTTAGATGGTTTTTTTGGATATAACCAAATATTGGTGCATTGGGATAACATATGCCTACCAAAAAATGTCTTTTGGTTTGATTAGCGCTGGGGCTACCTTCCAGAGAGCAATGGATATAGCATTCAAGGGTTTAATTAATAAGTCAGTTGTTGTCTATTTGGATGACATTATTGTCTTCTCCAAGAAAAGAGCAAATAATTTACATGATTTGAAACAAATCTTTGAACGTTGTAAAAGGTATGGGATTTCATTGAATCCCAAGAAATCATTTTTTGCTCTTGACCAAGGTAAACTCTTGGGGTTTATTGTCTCAAGAGATGGTATTTATATCGATCCAGAAAGGATCAAGGAGATTTCCGATATCCCACTTCCACACAATAAAAAATCAATGCAATCATTTTTAGGTCAAATAAATTTGTAAAAAGGTTTGTTCCTGGATTTTCCCAGATTGTTTTACCATTACAGGCGATGAACAAGAAAAATTCAGTGTTCAAATGGGGGCATAAAGAGAAGGAATATTTTGATTCAGTCAAACAGGCAATCATAAATGCTCTTGCATTAAACACTCCAAATTTTTCCAATCATTTTATTTTATACACCTTAGCATCTGATACTTCCTATGTAGCTATGTTGACACAAATCAATGATCAAAACATGGAAGCACCCATATCATTTTTTAGTTCAAATCTTCAAGCTGCTGAGCTTAATTATTCCAAGGTAGAAAAACAAGCTTTCACTGTGTTCAAATCTATTAAACATTTTAGGCCTTTCCTCTTAAAGACTCATATGAAAGTAATAGTCCTATTTTCAGTAGTGAGACTATCAGGCCAGGCAGTAACTCTCCAAAGGTAGTAAAACTGATTTTGTTCATTTCATTAGGTAGGCTATTGTTATATACAAAAGGGTGTGACTACTCAGTTCATCTTTTGATGACTGTTCACATTCCTAATTTAACTATTTACATAAATTCACCCAATCATGAGGATTAGGTG
>APFE031507349.1:52516-65307 GCA_000404065.3 Pinus taeda
TCAAAATCTGTAGACAAGTTCAATTCACAATCATAAGGAACATCCATATCAATAGGTGAATTAGAGTCATCTACATCACCTCCATTTTGTCGATTTGCATTTCTGGTTCCTGTTTTTCCAATTTCATCAGGATGAACACTTTCAAGTGTCTTTGTCAGCCACTTTGGGGGGCCTTTCTGAGATGGTCCAGGCTGCTCTGTTGATTGAGTTGGGAGTGAATCAAGATTGAGTCTCCCAATTCTATCAATTACATCACTTAAAGCATCATCCGTTGTTGGAGTTTCAGTCGGGGAGAGTATTCTTCAGAAGAAGATTCCACATGTTGATCTAGTATAGGAATCCCCCCTTCAAGATGTGGAATCTGATTCTCAAATTCTTGAAATGATTTCGTTTTTGCAAATCTATCCAAGCAATCAAGTTGTCGCTCAACAACATTGTCAGATTTGGATGATTCAAGAAAAATTACATCTCTAGATACAACAAACTTTTTATTTACTTCATCATAGAGGCGATATGATTTGGAGGTGTTTGAATACCCCAGGAAGATACACTTACAACTTCTAGCACCAAGTTTGTCTCTATGTACCTTTGGTATCAAAGCATAACAGGTGGAACCAAAGATCCTGAGATGTTTTACCGAAGGACCATGTCCATAAAACAATTCATAAGGAGTCTTGTTTCTTATATCATTAGATGGACATCTATTCTTTATATATGCAGCACATAGAACAGCATCATCCCAAAACATTATCTTTACATTTTTGAAGAAAAGCATGGATCATACCATATTCAAGATTGTTCTATTCATTCTTTCAGCTACACCATTCTGTTGGGGATTATAAAGCACAATTGTTTGATGTTTGATCCCATGTTGGCAAAGATAGTTTTCGAATTCATTTGATGTATATTCTTTTCCATTATCAGTGTGAATAGACCCAATATGAGATTGTGCATCATTTTCAATCCATTTATGAAAATTCTTGAATGTTTGGAAAGCATCAGATTTGTTCTTCATTAAATAAACCCAACACATTCTGATGTAGTCATCAATAAGCATCATGATATATTTATTTCCATTTGTAGAAGAAACAGGCATTGGACCACATAAATCTGAATGAATGAGTTCAAGTTTCCTATGTGCTCTTGAACACGAATCATGAAAAGACTGTTTGCTATGCTTTCCTAGAATGCAAGCATCACATTGCTTAAGTTTTCTAGGAATTGTAGGCAAACCAGCAACAACATTTTTATTCAATAAGCCGAGACTGTCATAGTTCAAATGTCCAAATCTAGCATGCCATAATAAACTTGATGGAAGTGTACCTTCTTCATGATGAGAATTGTATGATAAATGTTGTGCATGAGCAGATGTTCCTTGCAGTTTGAGAATCCTTTCTTCTTCTATTCCCCTCATGACAAGTGAGTGATCAAATGCTTTTCTTACCTCAAGCTTGCCATCAAACATATGAATGGAGTTACCTTGCTGATGGATGTGGACCAAGAACAACAAGTTTCTCTTGAGCTATGGGAGATATAGAACATGATCCAGAAGAAAGTCTGGAAGACCAGGCAGTTTAAGCTTGATTGTGCCAAGCCATGATGGCTTGATTTTTGACTGATTTGCAAAGTATACTGCTCCATCAACATTGTTAGTGAAATTTTCAAAAAAATATTTTCTATGAGTCATGTGACAGGTTGCTACTGAATCAAGCAACCAATCATTTTTCCAGGAAGCAAGAGAAGCATTAAACAAATCTTCATTTACTCCAATGTTACATTGTGCCTCAACATAGTGAGCAGATTTAGGTGCTTTACCTTTATCTGTATCATCAGTTTTACCTTTCTGTTGGTTTATTTTCTGCTCAATTTTGTCCCATGGTAGCTTGCATGTAGATGCATCATGTGATCCATTTCTTTTGCAACGAATACAGTGTAAATCTGCCTTTTCTCCTTGAGAATGTCTGCCCCCCTGCCTCTGAAATATCTTCCTCTTCCTCTTCATCCACCTTTCCCTCTTGTAGAATCTTGAGCACGATGATTTTCTTTATGAGCAAGGCACACAGTCTCTTCAGAAGACTCAGGGGTTGTCTTCTTTCCAAAATCTTTCTCTCTTTCAACAAACTTTTTCATAAGAGAGTCAAAGGTTATATCTTTGAGATTTCCATTTTCTTGCAAAGACTCAAGATAATTGGAGTAAGTAGGATAAAGTTCCTTGAGAAAAGCAATAAGAGGGATATCCAGTTCAACCTTAGTGTATTTGATATCATGCATTATAGACTTTTCTTCAAATGCAAGAGCAAGAGGATCATTATTTTGTAGTTCAAGAGTGAAGAGCTTAATCATGAGTTGGACAACTTCAAGTGCAGAATGTGAGTCATAAAGTTCTTTCAGCTTTTGTAAAGCTTCAAAGGCAATTGAATATGATGAAATATGGCAACTCACCTCTTCATTTACAGATGCTGCGATTAATGCATAAGCTTTGCTGTTCTTGTTTTCCCAAATGACGAGCTCTTTGTCTAAGGTAGGCTGTACTGGGTCATTGTCTCCTTCTTCGACACACACTCCTTTCCACAACTCATTGAAGATGAGGGTGTGTTTTATCATTCGGGACCATTCAGGATAGTTCTCCTTGCCAGTGAGAACTATTCCTACCATAGAGATGATTGAATGCATTCTATAAAAAAAAATACTTCTGCTGATAGAAAAAATACTTCTGCCAATATACAGCGAAATTTTACTCAAAAGGGCATTCTCAAAAGATTTCAAATATCTTCCTCACGCAACAACTTTATGCAATATATTTTCTCCAAACTTATTTTCTTCAAATCCCTCCAATGTTTGATAAACACATCAGCATTTCATTCAAATATTGTGTATTACATATCACTTCAATGTTTTAAAATGTAATATATTTATATATTACATCTCACTTCAATGTTTTAACTATACAACACAGCAGGGTAACATGCTGTAACTATACCATTCAAATGATTTATATGATTTAAAAAAACTGTGCATTGATACTATTCACCCACATTCTCACACATTCGAATGTTACTTCCACTGCGCTTATTTAAAACAACATTCAAACTTATTTAAAACATCAGCTCTACATTTTTACTTTTGTGAAACAGATTCCACTCTATTTTGTTGCCCATGGAATCACTCATCATACCTGTACACGCCATCCCAACCATTCCAAACTTGTATCCATCATTTTGTTCCTGTAAACATTGGTTGCATAATTTTCATAAAATATGACAACATTGTATAAAATATTACAACGTTGTATAAAATTTTACAAGTCCCTTGGAATAGACCGTAGAAGGCTCGTGCTATGGGTGCTGGATTCCTTTCGACTTACACGCCGCCTCAATGGACTTCCAGTTCAGTAATACACTGCACAAGCTCTTGCTCTCTCACGGTTTAAGCGGTATCATATTCTTCTATAGCATTGATACACATTCATTCAATTGAAACGCATTGATACCACAGTCATTCATTGATACGCATTGATACGGTAGTCATTCATTTGAAACACATTGATATGCATTGATATGACAGCCATTCATTTGAAACGACGGCAGTCATTTGTACAAATACTCAAAGCAGCAAACGTATTTCAGGTAGCATGAAAAACAGTTATGTTACCAGTGATATGTCGATTCAACAGAGGCGTTCTTCTGCCTTCCACTCTAGACCGAGTAATCATTCACCAAATTAATCCTTCAGAGGACAGAGGCATTGAGGATAGTGCTTAGGTCAGAATGATAGAGGACAATGCTCAGACGAGCGTACAACCCACAATAGCCAAAAATGAAGGGAGTTACAACTTATTTTGAGAACTGGCTCTGATACCATGTGAGGCCAGGCAGTAACTCTCCAAAGGCAGTAAAACTTATTCTATTCATTTCATTAGGTAGGCTATTGTTATATACAAAAGGGTGTGACTACTCAGTTCATCTTCTGATGACTATTCACATTCCTAATTTAACTATTTACATAAATTCACCCAATCGTGAGGATTAGGTGTCAACAGAGACAATTACTAATCCAGAGGGAATTAGGAGAGAAAAGGGAAAACTGGGTTACAACATTACAAGAATATGATTTGGACATTAAACTAACGGAAATTGTCAAAGGTCAAGGTTTTTGCATGTTGTTAGCAAGAGCTTCTAACATTCAGGAACTCGAAGGTTCAAACAATATTGAGGAATTCAATGAGATAAGTACCATCAACCCTGAATTTGAATATGTAGATTTGTTATTTTATTTGAAAAATGAATATGCTCCTTCTAATCTCTCCTAAAAAAATAAACGTGCCATAAAATTGAAAGCTAAAAACTTTGAGATTATTGATGATGTGTTGTTTAGAAGGAATTATGATTTGGTTTTATTAAGATTCCTTGAAAAAACTGAAGCACAGAAGGTATTGCAGGAATTACATGATGGTCTAGAAGGTGGAAATTTTGGAGGTGATACAACAGCTCACAAAATTATACATTCTGGGTATTATTGGCTCACCTTATTTAAATATGCCCATGAATATGTAAGGAAATGCAGAATGTGTTAAACTACCAGTGGAAGGCAAAGAAAGCCAACTTTTCCTTTGCAACCAGTCAATATTGAATAACCCTTTGAACAATGGGGACTAGATATCATTGGAGAGATTATTTCACATTCTTCCAAGCAGCACAGATATATCTTTACAGCCACGGATTACTTTACAAAAGGGTATAAGAAATTCCTTTGGAGGTAGCCAACTCCAAGGCAATTATTGAATTCATCTCCTAATGCTCTCATTTTCGATAATGCATCTTATTTCTATGGAAATACCATACTTGAATTTTCTATTAAAATAGGGTTTAAATTGAAATATTCTACAAACTACTACCCTCAGGGTAATGGTTTAACAGAATCAACCAATAAAAATATGATCAAAATCATTAAGAGAACTGTTGATCAGAATCAAAAGAATTAGCACAAGTCTTTAGTATTGGAATTATGGGTAGACCACATAACACAGAAGGCCTCAATAGGCACTTCTCCATTTAATTTAGTATATGGGAAGGAAGTTGTCATGCCGACAAATTTAGCACTCCCATCTCTAGTCTTAGTGCAGTTTATTGAAGAAGATCTCTCATCTCCTATTCAATTGAGATATAATCAAATCCTTAAATTAGAAGAAGAAAGGGAAAAGGTGAGAATTACACATGCATAGCATCAACAGATTATTAAGTCTTATTTTGATACAATTTCTACCGGCCCAAAATTTTTACAAATTGGTGACCTTGTTTTGAAATGGGACAAAGCACATGAAGATAAAGGAAAACATACTAAATTTCAGAAAATGTGGCTAGGACCATTTCAAATCATCGAGAAGATAGGCCCATCAACATTTATATTGCAAGATCTATCACGAAAGAGAGAATCTCTTCCTGGCAATGGGCTTATCTTGAAAAGATTCTTTACTTAAGAAGGTAATCCCTTATAACTTGTAAATATTCAATTTGCAGTTGTTTTTGTTTGATTTTGTGGTTTTGTTTGTTTCTTATGAAATAAGGTTGTAAATAGACTTCTATTGGCCTTTACTTTTTAAAAAGTTGCTTAAAAGAAAATAGTGTAAATATTTACTTTTGAAAGATGGAAGCCTTGAAGGAAAAGAAGGAAGTTCTAGGGAGTTAGATAAAAATAAAACTCTAAAAAACTCTTTTATTTTTGTAAAATATTTTACAAACCTTGAAAATACTGTAAATCATTCCAAGTTTTTAAAGCCCGAATGAGGTTATCTGTAAAAAATAAAAGACTTATCCAAACCTAGCATCTACAACTCTTAAATTGTCATCGATATTCTCTTAAGGAGAAAATCATTCACCCCATCCACAAACATTATGATTTTTCAGAGTGTAATTCTAAAATATGTTTGATATAAAAGATAAGAGGTCTTATTATGAGACTGCTTACCATGATCATATGGAACTGATTAAAGTGACATTGCCAATACTGCATATCAAAATAGAGTAATGGCTTATAATTATAAGACAAGGGGTCTCATCACAAGCTAGCTTGTTCAGTTCAATTACAACCAGTGAATGGCATTGTCAACAGCTGGCCACCAAACCAGGAATATGGCTTTTTATCTTTTAATAAAAAAATAAAGAAGATGGAAAATACAAAAAAGAAAATATGTGTAAACATATCTTTTTGGATTTACTCTTAGAAATTATACTCTGAGATGGATGGGATAATGAATGATTGAATGGTTAAAAGGTAACCCTGTCGCGACTATAAACATTTGTTGGCAGCAGAGGCTCTACCTATGACAATGGAGTCATCATATAAGCTAAGATGGAGAAGTCCCCTTGTTTTATCTTTATCAACCAATCAAGGCTTAAATAAACTTAGAATGTTTTTATTTTTAAGATAGCAAAGGAATTGCAGAAACCTTTTTTTCATTATATTCGGAGTTAGTGATTATCTAATTATTCTTAGATTATTTTCTCTACATTCAAAGGTTTCCAAATTAAGAAAGTCAGAATATTGCATTACTTTCTCAAAGATAACTGTTTCTTCTAGTGAATCGCCAATTATTGTGTTGTACAATAACCCCCCCCCCCATTTCTAAAATTTTTACAAAAAAACCTTTAAATAGAAATGGGTCCCTTTAAAAAAAAAAATTAGTTAAAATTCAATGATTTAATAAAAATCACTTGCCTTGAATTAATCAAATCACACATGAAAACCCTTATCAAAAGGTCCGATGCGATAGAACTAATATCCAAAACCTTTTGTTAAAATGTGATATAATATGATATATCCTTTTTGAAAAGCCCTCATAAGCAAATCTCCGATGAGATAATGCGATCGGAGATCACATATCGCAAAGTTAAAAAAGAATGCATCCCAAAAGGTCTATACTAAACCTCCGATCTGATAACGTAATCGCAATCGACGATCGCACATATCACATGACACATAGTGAAAGCCATTTCAAATTCCCCGATTGTGATATCATAAAGTAAGGCACGTGTTTCAATAAAAGACTATCAAAAGTTATTATTAGCGGGCATAAATCTTAAAAGAAATAAATCAAACTATCCCTTGACTATTCCTTCACCTTATTATATTCCTTACCTTTATTGCAATCGGAGCTATCAGTCCAAAATGTTAAGCCTAACCGATTGAATCTCCCAATTGTGATTTGTGATTTATCGCTGATCGCTGGTTGGGAAGATCAAAAGATACGCTTTAAAGGACCATCAAGCATATGTATGATGTGACCGGTAATTATTACATTTATTAACTACAATTGGCAGTTATGGTGGTCATTAATTTTGCAGTTAATGGTGAATCCTTCGAGGATTTCACCCGTGGTAATACTTAATTACATTTGGTTTATCTTGTGTGAATTACCTTATCTATTTTCATTTCATGCTAGCTTTGAGCGAGTATATTTCTCTGTTACGTTTTTCATTGCCTATGCAAATCTACTCCGAGCTAATGAATCCAGAGAAAATGGGAAAGAAGGTGAAGAAAACCAAGGCCCTTGTTGTAGTCAAAGAACCAGAACCAAATAAGAAAGGATTGATATCAGATACCACTTGCCTCGGCTTAGGAAAAGCAAGCTGGGAGAGAATATATAATTTGTTGGAAGCAGAGGAGCTTGAAGAACTCGAAGAAGAAGCTACAGTAGATTCCACAAGAAAATTAGAGAATACTTTGAAAGAATTGGCCTGCTCATACCTACATAGAATAGCAGCGCGTGCCAAAGTTTTGCCTTATAATGATGTGGTCAGGTGGATTGTTGAAAGCTTTGCAACCACAAATAGGACATTCTCCACAATTAATGGAAAAGTGTTCACGTCATTTAGAGCAGAGGATCTTAGACAGATGTACCATTTACCTCAGCCGGAGAAGCGGTATAATAAAGCATTCTTGGAGGATTTTTCCAAGGAGAACGACATTGAATTTGACCTAATCAGGCAATGGAGACATTTATTGACCAAACACAAGCACGAGACATTAGGTATGTACTCTGTAGATTCATTGGCTTCTCCTTATTGTTATGTTGGTGCAATGACGTGCAGACTCTTCGGAGTTCATGATTCTGCTAAATTTTCTATAGATATGGTCCCATTAATGGAGGTTGCAATTAATGGTTATATTATGGATACTATCTGTTTTAATTCTGAATACCCCATTCTTGGATGGAAATGGACTCCACAGGATCCCAATCCCATTCACATCTATCATAAGGAGCTATGGAAAGCCCATTATAAGAATCATCTGTATAGAATTTGTCATGGTTTTATTCTTCTTGTATATTATGCCATATTCAATAAGCCTAATCTTAGGTTATCTGAGGAAGCATCAGTCAACCTAACTATAATTGGCAGTTGGTTTAGAGAAGAAAGATTCACCTATATAAGACTTTTCATTAGCCATGCCAACCCTCATGTTCCTCCTCTGTACATCCTTGATAAACTACTGGCCAGGGAATTAACATATCAAATAACATTGAATGGATGTCAAGGATCCTTAGGGATTCTAAAAAACACATGTGGCCTACATTTCCCCTTCGGCGTGGTGCTTTTACCCCACATGATTTTAAACATGCAAAGAAAGAGGCTGAGAAAATAAAGTTGTTAAAACTTGCAACTATCCCAAAATGGTAGTATGACCCCAGAAAGGTTGCCTAGAATGTTACCTCCCAGGCTAAAATTGCCAGATTTGATCATGAGGAGGATAGCTACGATGACTTGTTTGTTTCAGCAGAATTATTTTCTCGGGTCAAAGAAATGGCCAAGACCAAATTGGGAGTAGAAGGACTACATGAATTCTATAGGCTCAGGGCGCAGAGATTAGGAACCCTACCACTAGACTTGTTAAAAATGACATATATGGTACAACCTCAAGCCTACATTGAGGAGAAAATTACTGAGAACACTCCTAAAATTGAAAAGATTCCTGAGAAGGAGAAGACAATAGAACATGAGTAGAAGAAAGTAATGATTAGTGGACCCCTTGATACAGATATTAATATTGATCCCAAGTTAATCAAGGAATGGGAACAATTTGATTCAATCATCAGTAATCCCAAGAAAACTCAAGGGTTCACTACACCAGAAGTGTCTATAATGCAAAAATCAGTAGTCAACGCAGTTTGGATTGTAGGAACAAGTGACCCACCCAAAATTTAGAAAGACATAGAGATTATCCAAGAAAATCCTACTGAGGAAAATGTATTGCATATAGAAGAAATACCACCATTGGATGTATTCTATAGTCCTAAGCATAGGCTTGTAGTCAAAAGACAGAAAGAAGAGGAAAATTGATCACAGTCCTCTTTTGACTCCTCAGATTGAGATGATGAATGTGGTATGGAGAGAAGAGGTAAATCGATCTGAAGATTTAACAAAACTATCTCAGTATGCCAGAGCATATACAACAACGACAATAGATAAGGCTTCAGAGGTTAGTCATTTGTTGAAGGAAAAAGACCAGGCAATCATTCAGCTAGAGGCACAATCGACGGAATGACAACAAAAAATAGAGCAGCTTGAATAGTAGCTGGTGGAACATAGGTAGCTTAATGAATAACTGAATGAGCAATTAAAACATGAAAAGCAGAGAATTGATGAATAGGCCATCCATAAATAGCAAGAATTGTCTCAAGCATTGAGAAAACTATAGCTATTGAATGAGCAGGTGAATAAATCAAAAGAAGAGCAAATCGCCCAAATGAAAGATCAAAAAGAGTGATTCAAATGATATCCCTAGGTAGATGAATTTAGAACTAAAGCCTTGGAGATGGCCAAGGCTTTGTCCCCGCAATTGGATATTCTGTATCATAATATATCAATGGCCATCCCTTTATTTGATATCTCAACATCTATGATTGAAAAATCAGTGGATGCAAGGCTTGAATTAGAGAAGGCACATGAAAGATTAATTAATTTTCTATCATGGCAAGATTCGAAAGGGGGAAAAGCTACCAATCTACTAAAGATACAAGAGTCACACAAGGAATTTTGTTTTCCAAATGGGAGTCTCAATTAATGAATGTTGAGAGAGCTAAATCCAGATGTAGAGCAACAACAAATAATCTGATTGAGTTAATCAACAACAATATATATTTATCTAATCTAATTACAAAATGATCTCTAGGAAAACTCCCAAAGGTAAAATTGTTGGAACAACATTGGAAACAAGAGTTGATGTAAAGAGAAAAACTGATTGGAGGAATTCAAAGCTTAACATGGGAAACGTTTTGGTTTTTCCTTTTTAAGCTAAACACTCAGCAAATGGTGATGAAGTGTCTCATAGATGCGATCAACTACATGATCCCCGAACTTGACGATGCCACATATACAAATCAGATACACTCTCGAATGAGTCAGCCACTAGAGGTCCAACCAATGCTCTCCATTTGTCAACTACGATCACAAAAAGATAAGCCAATACAGTGAATCCATTCAACCACTGCAACACTGCTATTTTAGGATAAATCCCAGATTTATGTGTTTTTGGGTATACCAACGCATAACGACTTTCTTTCATAGTTTGTTGTTATTTGTAGTATTTAAAGACCCTTTCATGTTTTTAGAAAGGGTCTGAAATTTTGTATTAAGACTTAAATCGAAGGCTATACTACTGTACTTCCAATATATATTTTTTATAAAAGACTGGACCAAAATTTTGAATTTTAACAAAGAAGGCTTTTATGAGATTTGCACTTTTGCATCTTGTGAAATTATTCCCAAATTAGAAGGCAAAATTTGAATGTGATTTACATCAGAGGAGATCCAAATGCATACAGTACTATTATCTATGTTTTTTCTTTATTTCTCTATGTGAATTAACATTTATCAACTTTGTTATTATTGATATGTATATGTTTGTAAAACAATTCTTTAACTTGTCACTTTTGAATGTTTCAAAGTTGTCATATTTTAAATATACATGTCAATGATATATTATGATTAATGCGATAATGTTTTAATTATTACTTTGTTTAATTAGTTAAACAAAGTAATCATCATATGAATGCATATTTCTATGTTATGAATAAGTCATCTTTATGTTTATTTGTTCATAGAAACAATCAAGAATCGCATTGTTAGAAGAATTCCTGGGATAGGTTAGTGATCTTTGTATGTTTTTGCATCTTAGAATAGAGCACTTATCACTCTCATTATACATTACAAACCAATCACCCATCAACTCATATATCACTGGGAAACTGGTCCCATTACATCTAGTCAGAGCTACCACACCAACCGAAAAAGGAGTTGCGCTAAGGTCCAGACCAGGTGGTTTTCCCTGATGTTGATGCATCGATTTTAAAGGCATCAACAACTCCTTGTGTCATGTCTTCCTTGGAGGTCTTACAAAGTTGTCCTCAACAATGAAAAGCCTTGTTGTTTGCCATTGGTAAGTTGACTTGTCTGACACTAATCTCATCGCTTTTAATGTTGAAAAATCCTCTCGTCAGCTTTCCCATCATATTTCTTTCCAGATCATTATGCATATTTTCTATAGGAATATCCATAGAACTTTGGTGGATGAGGGCTCTTCCACATATGTTATGTTTGTATCCTGCTAGAAGTCTCTGGTTCTTTGGTGCTCGCCACGTGCAACACGACTATCCAATCTTTTGACGAACATAAATTTGTACCTAAAGGGGTTCTTCCAGATTTTTCCATTGAGTTAGGTTGGAAAATTGTATATGTGGATGTGTTACCGGGAATAGTGTCCACTCAGATGCTGCTATTCCCACTAAGATGGGTGGCTATCTTAGAAACAAACAAGTAAAGTCTACTTTCGTTTTCCTTTATGAAAATAGACAAGAGGGGAACCAAGGAGACCAACCTTAGTCTTGCGCTTGATTTCCTCTCCTTTCTGATAGAGCTTTGCCACTTCTTCTTCATCTGCCCAGCTTCAAAGAGCACCTGTGGAATCACAACAACACACTACTATCAAAGAAAAAAAGATCTATATTCATAAATAACATAGGACCAGATGTGTGTTGACCATACAATGCATATATAAACAAGTATACAAGAATATGGAGGAAAACTAGATAGCTTTATTAAGATGAAAAGTAGCAAGAGGATTACAACCATATGCTCTGACCCAGCATCATCCTCGAACTAGAAATCGCTTCTTCACCTCAAGAAAAGCTGAGATCACCCAACACTATGAATGTACACTAGAAAACCAACAACACTTCTCTATAAGATACAAAATTCCAGCCTCTGGATCTCTATGATGAGGGATCCATATATAGATGATTATAGGGAGGTGAGTCAGAGTCATCTTCTGGGATCTTGATTAGTGTCCTCTCTCTGATAGTTCCTGCTTCCACTTGGAGAATGATGATCTCTTACTCATCCCTAGTCGAAAACAGAGAGGAAAGTGTCAGAGGGGAAGCTTCTGGAAGATTCCATGATCTTCCACCTTGCATTTTGTCCCTGCCATTTGTCCATTCCTAACCATCGCACCCTACAGACGAGAAATTTAGTACGCATCACACCTTGTACACTGTGAAGGTGATATGCATCGCACCCTCTGCAGTGGGCTTTCAATATGGTCCAGTTTTGACCATTTATGAGCAGTTTTCAGTGGAGAACTTCTGGGAGATGATGTAATCAGCTGACCTTGTTCCTTTAGGCAGTGAAGCAACACTTTTAGGGACATAGGAGCCCTTAGTTTATGGACATTTATGATTGGGGTTGAAGTGCCCAAAAATGTCTATAACAGTTGCCCACTAAAGCATGAGGTCGTTAATC
>APFE031507349.1:66516-122151 GCA_000404065.3 Pinus taeda
GAAACTCGTTCTCGTCCATTTGGATGAGTTTGTCGCTATTCGGTTTTAACGAGTTTAACGACAAAGATAACTCAGTCTCTTTCAATTTTAGAGAGTCTGAAAGAAACGAAAAGGAGACTCCAACGATTATTTTTCATCATATAATCCCTTAAGTCTGAAAAAGTGTAAAATAATACAAAAGGGATGAATTTTCGATAGTTTTAATGAGCCGAAGAAGACAAGAGCTAGATATTTTTGTGTAATAATCCCTCAGGTCCAAAAAGATTAAAATCTAGAGGAGGGATAGCACTTCCGATGACTTTAACGAGCCAAAGAGTCCAATCGCTCGGCAATATTTTCGTATTTTATGAGTCAGTTGAAAAGAGCTTAAAGAAGACTCATTTTTGAGGAACGAGTGATGGTTTCGGTTAGCAGCTGATTCCAGGTAAGATTTGAAATTTTCCAATCATGGCAGTGTCCCAAGGATGGCTAATAGAATCACTCTTCACAGATGTTCCTCAAAGGGGTAAACAATCATATGGGGGTGAATGATCGGCTAAAAACAGAGTGGAGGTGATGATGAGAACACGACCAGGGCTCAAAAGCTGGTGATAAGGCATTCACAATGGTTATTTACTGGTTCATTTTTTAATGAGCTTAAACGCTGGGGGAAACATTTGCTCATGACTTATGTTTATTTTTTAACGAGCTTGAACTATGCGCTAAAATTTCTCGTGGGGGGTTTATTTTTTAACGAGCTTGAACCCTACGGTAACATTGCTCATGATGATGGTCATTGAGTCTTTGATTCACCATTAGCATTTTGTTCTTTCAAAGATTGTACTACCTCTCATTTTACCATTTCATTTGAATTTGGTTTGTGGGAGCTCTGGAGGTGCTTTTCCCCCATGATTTTCACCACCGAATTCCAGGAGATTCTGTGGACGATTCTCGATGCCACTTGGACCAGGTAGGAGCTAAACTTGTGCTCTTCAATTGCATGCCTTTCATTTTGGATTCTGAGCCTGTTTCCTTGTTCTGTTGAGTCTATGGGTTTTGAAGAACTCACCCTGGGACCATCGCACCCTTCCTTAATCAAAAGGTGCAATGCATACTGATCTTCTCACTGACTAGTTAGTATGCATCGCCCCCAGTACACTTACTGGGGTGCGATGGGTTCAAGGAGGAAAGTTTTTGCACAATTTCCTCATGGATTTTTGCCTGTTTTTTACCAAATGAAGATCCTGACTCTTCTCTCGTTTGTTTTTTAGAGATTCATCGGAGCAAAATGGTTGTTACATAGTGAGAACATGAGCATGAAGAAGAGGACGCTGTTGCTTTACATGATCTGGGCACAGTAGCTGCATTGCGGAACTGTGGCTTGTTGAAGTTTTTTTGTAACTCTAGCATGAGGCAACAAATCAATTTGTTGCAATATTTCCTTAATGCCTGGGACCCTATTAACTAAGTGTTCCAGATTAGGGGCAAATCGATCCCCTTGACTGTCATGGACATCTATTTTCTGACCGGTTTATCGAGGCATGGTGTCCCTCTCTCATTATCAGGCTCTGCCCATGGGGGTGAGTCCGTGAGGGAGTACATTCGCCAGCACTACAAAGAGGGATCTCACCAAGTACGGATGGCAAGATCAATATCCGGGATGTCACTTACCGGCCCTTGCGGACCATTCTGTTTACTTTTGCTAGACTGGCTGGTAGTTCTGCTCTTCACACAACTAACAGGTCTTATATGCAGTATGTTTTGGAATGCCTTGAACCGAAGGTGTTCAATTGGTGTGATGCAGTACTCTCCGAGATGAAAGAACAATTGACCAAGGTGAAAAGTGAAAGATCCAAGAAATTTGGTTATGGTTCTATTTTGACCGCTTTCACCTTGGAGAGAATCCCACCGATGCAGCCATAGTACATTTCACTTGGCCTACCTCCACCGACTGAACCACGGATGCAGAGATGGGTTGACCTCATGTCTCGGCATGCTAGTTAGCCCCAAATTTATTTTTCTGAGACATTCTTCGAGTGGTTTGATCGTCAGGAGATGGTTTATGCCAGGTTCGCATATGCTGGTATGGATTTCTGAGGTGACCCGGATTTGGTGCTGTTGGTTGGCGAGCAGTGGGGTGCCATGGGTAATTCTTCTGACCATATCTCTATTTATTGTTCTTTATAATGTTCTTATGTTTTTTGATCAAGACTAATCAAAACTCATGTGCTCATGCAGACATTGGACTAGTTCGACTGCCAGTATGCCGCAGAGACCCAACGTTCGCTCCAGTAGGAGAGGCTGTTGGGAGGGCCATCCTTCGCGACCTTGATGTGGTTGAGACTCTTTCAGCACTATAGGACCAGATCGAGGGTCTTACCCTTGGTATCTCGGATGTGAGGACTGATGAGCTACCTCTGCAGTTGCAGCGACATACTACTGGAGTGTCGAGTCGATGGACTAGGCTTTTACGCATGATTGCACAGGCGATGACTTATTATCACCAACATCATTAGACTAGGGTGCCCCCTAGCATTTTGAGTTTTGGGTCATTTGACCAATTTTTTCTTGGTTACAGAACATTATGTACAGACTATAAATAGTTATGAAATATATTTTTGATTTTCGGAGCTTTATTTTGGTTAAGTTACATGAACCTGCTGCATATATTGATGTGATGCTTCTTTTTATAAATGTCGCAAATATCTATCTAACACATAATTTGCCAATGATTCTGTTAATCTATTTAAACTTCTAGAAATATGTTGATATTGGATGAAATCAAACTGTCTTTCCAAAATTTTGACCCTTAGGAACATGCGATAGATAGCTAGGTTTCGTACGGAATAGATGCCAGTGAGTTGTAGAATGACGAGCTATGAGTCTAGCGTGACGATAAGTCAGCATATGTCATGTGTGATGGCATCAGAAAGGAGTTCTATCAATTCACTGTACTCAATGATATTGTTTGTATATCGACCAATACATACTCCTCTGAAACTTACTAACTTGCGCTGGGATTGAAAATGGCCCATGCAGCAAAAGATAGGTTCCACGAACTATGACTTGATTTGTTGGCATATCCAACAAATGATTCTAGTAGGTTCGACATCTACAACAAATGCAAAAGGTGGATTACTTAACCAAACTAAATTCTCTTAGCAAAAAAAAAAATGTAACAAAAGCATGAGGATTACTACGCGAAATCAAGCATAGTAACGCTTGAGGTACAACCCGTTGCGAGGTTGCGCCAGTGGAATCCCATCATAGTCCATCAACTCATGGGCTCCTTTTTGCTAATACTTGCTTAAAAATATAGGGACCCATCCATAATGATTTGAATTTCCCTGCTCCCAACTTATCGGATTCCTGGTCGTAAAGTAAGACCAGGTCACCTTGTGAGAAGACGTGAGGTTTGACATTCTTGTCGAACTGTGCTTTGACTTGTTTCTTATGAGATTTTTTAGTCAAAGCTACATCACGATGGGTTTCATCCAATTGGATTAGTTCCAAGAAACGAGCCTCTTCTTCTGAGGTTCTAGGGAGAAGGTCGACTGCGAGTTTGAGGGACGAGATTTCACATTGAACCAGTAAGATTGCTTCCAGACCGTACACAAGTTGAAAAGGTGTGAACCCGGTTGCATTTCTTACCGATGTCCAGTATGCCCACAAGGTCGGGTACAGGATTAAGTTCTAATCCCATTTGTGGACTCCGATCATCCTTTGCAACATGCACTTTAGGACTTTGTTGATTTCCTCAACTTGTCTGTTAGCTTGCGAATAGTACGGAGTAGAGCTATCGTGGGACAGTCCTAATTTGGTAGCCAACACAACCATCATGTGATTGTGAAAATGCAATCCATGATCTATGACTATGGCCTGTGGAATGTCGAATCTAGAGACTACGTGATTAAAAAAGAAAAGGGCAGTCGTTTTGCCGCTGTTGTTCAATGTAGGCATCGCCTTGGCCCATTTGGTAAAATAGTCTACCGCGACTATTATATACCCATGCCCCCCAGTCGAGGTGGGTTACATGTCATGAAATCTATTCCCCATTTGGCGAATGGCCCAACAGCTACTATTGGTTGCAGCGGTGTGGGTGGTCTTCTGGTTTTGCTATCGAAACTTTGTCAAGCATGACAACTTCTAACTTCTGTTATGCAATCTTTGAACATTGTCGGCCAGAAGTATCCTGCTCGCAAAATTTTTGCACCGTAGCATAACCAGATTGATGCCCCCCACATGCGTCTGAATGACAGTCATTCAGGACTTTTTCAGCCTCCTCATGGGTGAGGCACCTCCGCAGAACTGTATCGATACCACGACGGTAAAGAGTATCATCGATGATCACATAGTCTTTTGCTTGGTATCAAATACGTTGTTGTTCGGAGCGGGAGGTATTATACCTATATGTTTGTGTCTGGAGATAAATGATTATATCTCTGTACCACAGATTGCTTGAATATATCAGAAACAAATTTTCATCCACGATTTCTTCTTCGGATGTTGCATTGTTGGACGAAGATGGGAGATCACATAGTAACTCCGTGAATACCAGGGCTTTCTTTGATTTGGATTTTTTGAATTCCAAATCAAACTCTTGTAGAATTTCTATCCATTTTGAATATTTTCCCCCGAGCAATTGTCTCGACAATATATAAGTCATGGGGTTGCAATCTGATAAAATGGCAGTTTTCCTGAAGAGGACATAGTGTCGAAATCTCTGTATTGCTTGAATAGCTGTGAGGGAAAGCTTTTCAACGTAGGAGTATTTCGTTTCCGTATCATTTAAGTTTCAGTTTAAATAATATATAGGATGTTCAATTCCATTGTATTCTTGAACTAAAACCATTCCTATGGTTGTATCTGCTGCAGCCAGATACAGGTTAAAGTCTTTTTGGTAATCAAGAGCATACATTAATGACGCTTGTATTAGAGATTTCTTTAAAGCATCAAAGGATGCTTGTGCAACCTGGTCCCAAACAAAGGGTACTTCCTTTTTCAATAGACGAGTATAACCTTTAGCTAGTTCGGCGTAATTTGGAATGAACCTCCTGAGGAAATTTTCTTTCCCTCGGAGTTTCAGAATCTGAAGCAAGTTTGAAGGTGGAGGAAAATCGATGATTTCCTGAACCTTGCAAGGGTCAAGATGAATCCCATCCTTTGAGACTATGAAGCTAACTAAATGACTAGAACTGACACAAAACACACATTTGTGTGGATTGAGTCATATCTTATAGTGTCGCCAACGTAGAAATATCACTCTCAAATGGCGCGGATGATCGATCCGCTTTTGCGAATGAGCTGGGAGATCATCGAGATATGGTTGAACAATGTTTTTGATGTCATGGAAAGCATAGTTCATTGCTCTCTGAAAAGTTGTCCCTGTGTTCTTCAAACCAAAGGGTAGCTTGCGATATGCGAATGTGCCCCATGGACAAATGAATGCAATCTTTGACTGATCCTGTGGGCGGATATTTATTTGATTATACCTGGAAAATCCATCCATAAATGAAAATATTTCACATTCGGCACATTCATTAATTATCTAGTCGATAAAGGGTGTAGGGTAGTTGTATTTTGGACAAGCTTGATTTACATCCTTGTAATTGACACACACTCTAATCATTCCTTGTTTTTTCATCACACGAACAATATTCAACACCCAATCGGTTAGAGGAACGAGGTAAATGAAACTAGCATGGAGGAGTTTTTCAACTTCCGCCTTGATGGCAATGGATTTCTTGGGGTGCACCTGCCTTATCCACTGTCGTACCGGTTTGACATCTAGATACATCTTAATTTCGTGTTCAACTATGCTCGAGTCAATACCTGGCATTTCATCATATGACCAAGCAAAGACATCTCTAAACTCACGAAAGAGAGCGCTATACATTTCCTGTTCTGAAGAAGAACAAGATTTTCCAACATGAATATTCTCTACAACATCTGTTTTGGTTGAGATATTTATGGTAGTAGTCTCTTCGATATTGGATAGGTTTCTCTCGGAATCCACCATATTTACAGTATTTGTCAGAAAGTCAAATACTGAAGGATGGTGTAGGTGGCCGGAATTTTCTTCTTTCCAGTTTAGAAGATGGGAACAATGGTGGTAATCTTCCCATGGTGCCCCATCAATCATCATCGATTGAATGATTCCTTCGTCTGTAGAGTGTACTTGCGACCAAGGATCTGAAGGGGTGCCATATTCTTTAGACCTATCTATCCAAATGATCGATGAGCATTGATGTAGGTTTGCCTCCCATGCTAAAAACATTGATTGCTATAATATTTCCAGTAGGGTTAGACACAGAACTTGCGAATGATCCATTTTAACATCGTTTTTTGACATCTTTTGCATGGAAGATATCATATTGCAGGTTCCTACATTAGCCACTTCCGCCAAATTTGTAGGAGGTGGTAGGGTAAAAGTTCCCATTAACGTAGGGTCTTTTAGTAGGCCTACTCCGATATTGTGAAGCATGCTAGGGCTTCCATGGATCATTGGAATGCTTCCTGTAACTTGCGAACTGTTGGGGAGAAAAGTTTGTTGGTCGATGATTGTAATTCCTCCTTGGGATGGAAATGCAATTTTCCTAAAGTAGGGCGACACAACGGCTACCATGGCGTATATCCAGGGTCTTCCCAGTAGGATGTTGTAATCGAGGTTTCCGTCGATGACTTCAACATCGATTTTTACTATTTTTCCCCCCAGTTCGACTTGCAAGTTACTTAGTATCCCATACGGGGTGTATGTTCGTCCATCAAATGATTTCAATGTCATCGATGATCATGACAAGGATGGAGACCCTAGAGTTTTCCAGCAACTCATCAACATGATACATGTGGATGCCCCCTCATCAATAATTGTTCTATGAATAGTTTTGTTGAGGGCTTTCACTTGAATAAGGAAATCTAGTTGAGCTGGTAACTGAGGGTCATATCCTTTGTGATTAAAAGATGCAATATTGGAATCCGTTGGGTCAATCCCACCTATTGCTGATAATAAAGCCTGCTTTTGGGAGGGGCAATTTTGTATTACCTCAAGAGTCGACATTGCTGATGGAGATTGGGCTAAATCCTCCACTATATTATAGTGTTGTGATGCTCGGGCACAAGGATTAAATGTCGATTTGTGTACTAATCCTTTGGTGGTTTTATTGTTAATTCAGGAATGATTGGTGGCACAACTTCGGTCAAAGTTGTTGTTGAACTACTAGGTTGATCATTATCCTTGTTGTTCAACATCTTTGGATTCCTGTAATCTTTACTCCTTGCTGATATGAGAGCATAATTCAGTTGCTTTGAAACTAACAACATCAACACTCGAGATGGGGAAGCATTTTCGCTAGCAACCATATTTTTTCCTGGGTTTGGAAACGGATCAGTCAGTACAACCGAGGTTTTTGAACTTTTGAAGAATTTTCTAAGTTCATATTTATATGGACATTCTCTGGTCCAATGATCCTCGTCACATATATTGCATGGATTTCTTGGTTTCTTATCCCCATAAGGGTTTGTAGAAGATTTTTTAGGAGATGATTCCTTCTAGTTTTTCTTCTTCCCTTGTTTTTTCTTCTTGCCCCCTGGTTGCTTGGGTTCTTTGCCTTTGTCTGTCAACACAACATTTACTTCTGAGGCTAGAAGTTCCTCATTTACATTTTGACTCGAAACTGTGCGGGCCTTTTTCGATGTAGCCTTCGCAATTTTAGTGCTTGTCGTACCTATCACACCATTGTCGACATGAGAATATTTGTTTGATTTAGGAGGCAGAGGAACAGAAAATTATGGTCTAGGAGCATCAGCGATTTTATCGTAGAGCATGCCAGACTGAGTATAGATCAAGTCTAGATATTGTGCACGAGTAATAACTTGCTCTTTAGTGACGACTCCTCCCTTTGCCACATCTTCTGTAATAGCAAGTAACAGAGACTTAATAAACCATTTAGCCAATAGCTGATTAGGAACATATGTTTTTACCATTCTACGACGACGTCGCCACTCATGAATATGATCGTATATGTGAGTGGCTGTCGTTTGTTTGAAATTTGTAAGTAGCTCAGTTCTTGTTTTGTACCTTATAGGTAACTGAAAATGGGTTAAAAAGGTTGTGGCTAGGGTACTGAAGTTATCCAACGAAGCTCTAGGCAGTTCGATATACCACTTTGCTGCCGGACCAGTTAACGTGCGCTGAAAGAGGCGAAGCCTAATCGAATCATCATTGAGAGTGTTTGATGAACACCATAGATGAAAGGTCATCACATGATTCGATGGGTCTTCGCTCGAATTTCCATTAAATTTAGGAATATCAGACGGAAGTTTATGCAGAATCACCAGCCACCAAGGGGCGTAGGCAATTGGATTTTTCATTAGTCGACTTAGATCCGGTAACTCTAAAGTTGCCACGAAAGGCAACTGTTGATTCAAGCTTGGTTGAGCATACCCAGGATAAGATGGAATTGTTTGAGCAGTTAGTCTTTGCATACCAGCATAATGCATTTGATGTTGGTAACTTTGGTAAGGTTGATGGGCATAACCATTATGATATGGTTGATACGGCTACCCATTACTTGCAAAGACTTGTTTCTCATATCCTTGGTAAGTCTACTGGAATTGCGGTTGTTGGTATTGCACCAGCCATGGTTGTGAAGTCATGGGCTATTGTCCAGTACTGACTATTTGACCAAGATGGGGATTGGTGTTACCCGTTTGAACCTGTGCCATTCCACTAGTTGGTGATTATGGTTGTGTCATGGGTACAAGAGTTTGTTGCATTACAACCTACGAAACTTGAGGTTGGCATACAACTGGTGACGCTTGTGCTTGCGATACTGCCACAATAGCTGGCGTAGTGGGGATTTTTTCATAGGTAAACTTTGTTGTATTGAGCATACAACTCTTGGTTGTTGAAACAGGATTGGCACCCAACCGACAGTTGTGATTCCAGCATAACCCAAATTTTGTTGTGAACTCATGCATGGTTATCCCTCCGAGGAAGGCAATGAAAGGGTATACGGCCCTCCATACGATAGTAATCCAGTACTCAAAGGAATGATTTTCCTTTGGGGACCAGTTTGCCCAAATTGACCTTGTGACAGATCAATTTGTTGAGACTCAACATAAGAGATTCCAGATATAATTCCGGATAAACAAATGGGAACAGTCCATACTATCGAGATAGCCCCTGGATGGACTCCATCCAACGATTGAAAGCTAGTTGGGATAGATGGCATTCCAGCGAACATTTTCAGAATATCAGAAGGAGCTTCTGCTGTTGCTGTGTCGGGTAACATAGTCCTTGATGTTGATGGTTGTTCAAACATATTAAGCCTATCCAAAAGATTCCTCAACGACTCTTTAGGAAATTCTAATGGCGGGTGAATATCTTCTGATGAAGAAGGATACAGGGCGATCCCAGCTCCAAGTTGCGTTGGAGTGCTAGATGGAGTATCTTCCACAATCTCTTCTATGGCAATCAATCCGGGAGGAAGAGGCAGACCGTCAGGTCCGTAAAATATTTCTGGTGCCGAAGAAGATGTAAGTTCTACAGCAACAGACGATTGTGTATTAACACCTTCTGAATTGGCTGTAGAAGGAGCCGGTTCAGGAATAGAAGTGTTAACCGTCACACTAGGATCAGTTGTAATGTCCCTTTGCTATTGTGGAATTTCTTCTATAGAGGTAGGGATACCAGAAATGTTCGGAGTAACCGGAGTCTCTGAGGATGTTGGAGTGCTTGCTCCAACCAACCTAGGAGACTTTGATCAAGTTAAATGAGTTTTCTTCATCCGGAATGGTTTTGTTTCCGGAGTCAAGGACGGTTGACTCATAAGTCTCCCCGAACAAAGGGGTTTTGATTGACTTTATTCCACGATTGCGGATTACTTGATCAACTCAAAATAAAAAGGGAAAAATGCTTTTTGAATTAAATGAATTTTAGACGCTTTGACACAACTTGTTTTTTCAATTTTAAAGAGTCGAGAAAAAACAAAAGATGACTCTAGTTGCCTTTGATTTTTATTGAGCTTGAAGTGACAAGCACTCAGAGGACATTCCTTTAAGGAGTCTGAAAAGGAGAAAAATGGACTTCTCTAGAGATCTAGGCAGAGAGGATTACCAAACCAATCACAAAACTGCAGAATACATTTTATGGTACGGCAGCCAATCTTCCCAAATGCTGTGTTCAGTGCATTGCGATTGATAGGGTAGCAGACACAACTTCCTAAGGATAAAGGATGCAGCCTATTGTGGTCTCCTGATATATACTCGACGGTACGTGGGAGCACAAGTCTATACTTTCACTTTCCATCTCAGAATGGAGGAATCACCCAACCAACATTGAAAACAATAGTTACCAGGTTTTATGATGCCGGAATATGTCTCTAGCCTAGACCTCTAGATGTTGTGCGTTAAGTTCCAAAGCGTTGTTAGATTCATTAAATTTATTTTAAGTTGATCTTGCTTAATAATTTGCCTTTTAGGTTCACCATGTGATGTGTATATAATTCCTAAAATGCAGTCTAAGATGATAAACAAACATTTAATCTTCTTTCGGCAATGAAAATCCTAGCTACTAAGGGAAGAAAGTTAAGAATCTTTCAACAAAGAGCACAGAGCACACGCTAAATGCACTATCCTAAATCAAACCAAGCAGTCAAAGCTATGTGAAAATCTGAATTACTTTTAAAGTGACAATACTCAACAAAGTTCTTTTCAAAATGGAGTGAAGATAAGAGAGACACTTTGTGATTTTGAAATGAAAATTGCTTTTCGACACTTTAAAAACTACTAATTCAAATCATATGCAATAGTGACTGTATAACCGACTATCAAGAATAATGGGATTTTCTTCTAAAACTGAAAACGACAGCTAAGACACTTTCAGATCCAGAAACGACAGTTTGACTATGCTACTTTTTGCAAAAGAGAACTGAAAATGACGCACAATACATAAAAACACTTACAGTTCTTTGCATTAAGGAGGTGGAATAATGCAAGAGAAGGGGGTTTTCACAGAGATACACTGACTATAGAAAGAAAAGCCCCTGAATAGGACTGAAAACAGTGAGAAAAAACCACAGTCTTAAGGTAAAGTTAACCTTCCCTGACCATCGCACCTGTTACACAGTGAAACCAGTATGCAGCGCACCTACTGCACTCGGGAAGTGCGATGCATACAGTCTGCCTCGAAGGTAGGGTGCGATGGTACCTGTGCGAGACTTTAAAAAAGTTTTCACTCACATTTTGCAATTCAGTTCAGGGATTTAGGCTGAGTAAGTAATGTTCAGTATATGTAGAACACAAGGGTGATCTAAAGAGGTTACTAGAGCCACCACTTAGGGAAATTAGACTGTTTGCAGATCGATTGTTTAATTCGTAAACAAAACCCCGAGATAGACTGAAGCAACATTGATCTACTTTGTATTTGTATAAAAAATGTAGTTCGAAGGCTAGCTGGCTTGGCTTCAGGCTCCATTTGTAAGTTTATAAAAGAAACAAAGATAGATAGGCTAACAAACAATCTAGTTGCTCCCCAGTGGAGTCGCCATTTTGTTACCAGGAATAGTGTCCACTCAGATGCTGCTATTCCCACTAATACTAGTAGCTATCTTAGAAACAAACAAGTAAAGTCTACTTTCATTTTCCTTTATGAAAATAGATAAGAGTGGAGACAAGGAGACCAACCTTAGTCTTGCGCTTGATTTCCTTATTTGATTCCTCTCTTTCCTAATAGAGCTTCACTGCTTCTTCTTCGTCTGCCCATCTTCAAAGAGCACCTGTGGAATCACAGAAACATACTACTATCGAAGAACAAAGATCTATATTCATAAATAACACAGGACGGGATGTGTGTTAACCATACAAATGCATATATAAGTAAACATACAAGAATATGGAGGAAAACTTGAATAGCTTTATTAAGATGAAAAGTAGCAAGAGGATTACAACCGTATGTTCTGACCCAGCATCTTCCTCCAGTTAGAAAGCCCTTCTTCACCTCAAGTAAAGCTTAGATCACCCAACACTATGAATATACACCAGAAAACCAACAACACTTCTCTACAAGATACAAGATTCCATCCTCTCGATCTCTGTGATGAGGGATCCATATATAGATGATTGTAGGGAGGTGAGTCATCTTCTGGGGTCTTGATTAGTATCATCTCTCTGATGGTTCCTGCTTCCACTTGGAGAATGGTGATCTCTTACTCATTCCTGGTCGAAAATAGAGAGGCAAGTGTCAGAGGGGAAGCTTATGGAAGATTCCATGATCTTCCACCTCGCATTTTGTCCCTGCCATTTGTCCATTCCCTACCATCGCACCCTACAGATTAGCCATTCAGTATGCATCGCACCTTGTACACTGGGAAGGTCATATGCATCGCACCCTCTACACTGGGTTTTTAGTATGGTCCATTTTTGACCATTTATGAGCAGTTTTTAGTGGAGAACTTCTGGGAGATGATGTAATCAGCTGAACTTTTTCCTTTAGGCAGTGAAGCAACACTTTTAGGGACTTAGGAGCCCTAATTTTATGGAAATTTATGATTGGGGTTGAAGTGTCCAAAAATGTCTATAACACATAGGCTAGGCTAGAGTAGGCTAGGATAATAGCGATAGACTAGGGTATTATAGATTAAGATAGAGTTGGCTAGGATACTCTATGCTAGGGTAGAGATGACTGGGGTAAAGTAGGCTAGAGTAGGATAGGCTAGGAAAGATAGGCCATACTAGGCTATGCTAGAGTAGACTAGGTCAAGCCAGAGTAGGCTAGGCTAGAATTGACCAAGCTAGAATAAGGTAGACTAGGTTAGAGTAGGCTATTAGGCTATAGTTGGCTAAGATAAACTAGGGTAGGCTAGGCTAGAGTAAGCTAGGTTAAGCTAGGATAGGAAAAGCTGGGAAAGAGAATGCTAATTAGGTTATAGTAGGCTAGGCTAAAGTAGGCTAGAGTAGGTTAGGCTAGGATGGAGTAGGTTAGGCTAAGATGGAGTAGGTTAGGTTAGGCTTCGCTAGACTAGGCTAGGACAACATAGGCTAGAGTATGTTAGGTTAGACTAGGTAGGCTAGGTTCAGCTAGGTTATGCTAGAGCAGGCTAGGTTAGGTGAGAGTATGTTAGGATAGACTTGACTAAGCTAGATTAAACTAGGCTAGGTTATAGTAGGCTAGTAGGCTATAGTCGTTTATGCTAAGCTAGGGTAGAGTAGGCTAGGCTAGGTTAGGTTAGAGTAGGTTAGTCTAAGCTAGGCTCAAGTAGACTAGGCTAAGATAGGCTCAAGTAGGCTAGATTAAGCTAGATTAGGTTAGAGTATGCTAGTAGGATATAGTTGGCCAAGTTAAGATAGGTTAAGCTAGAGTAAGCTAGGTTAAGATAGGATAGGCAAAGCTAGGAAAGAGTATGCTAACATTGGTTATGGTAATCTAGGCTAAAGTAGGCTAGAGTAGGTTAGGCTAGGATAGAGTAGGTTAGGGTAGGCTTCGCTAGACGAGGATAGAGTAGGCTAGGGTAGGCTTGGCTAGACTAGGCTAGGAAAGACTATGCTAACCTAGGTTGTGGTAGGCTAGGCTAAAGTAGGCTAGAGTAGGCTAGTCTAGGATAACATAGGTTAGGGTAGCTTGGCTAGACTAGGCTAGGATAGCCTAGACTAGAGTATTAGGTTAGGCTAGAGTTGGCTAGGATAGTCTAGGCTAGGCTAGAGTAGGCCAGGCTAAACAAGGTTAGAGTAGGCTAGGTCAAAGTAGGCTAGGTAGGCTAGGTTAGGCTAGGATATGCTAGAATAAGCTAGGTTAGAATAGTTTAGGCTAGAGTCGACTAGGCTACATTATAGTAGGCTAGGCTAGAGTAGACTAGGCTAAGTTATGTTAAGCTAGTCTAGTTCAATCTAGGCTAAGTTTGAGTAGGCTAGACTAGGTTAGAGCAATCTAAGCTAGGATAAGCTTGGTCATAGCAGGTTATCCTAGTGCAGGCTAGACTAGGTTAGAGTAAGTAAGGATAAGTAAGGTTAGGCAAGAGTAGTGTAACATAGTCTAGGTTAGATTAAACTAGGCTAGGTTATAGTAGGCTAGGGAAAGTGAAGGAAGGGACAAAGGAATAAGGAGGAAGGGGGTATGGGGTGGCAATTGAACGGTAGGAGATATATGGGGTAACATTGATATAGAGATAGTGGGAGGGAGGGAGAAGATGGTGTTGGTATTGTGTGTAAAAGAAAATTAAGGGTAGAGGAAAGAGAGATTGAGATGGAGGGGGGGATATAAGGAAGGAAATTAAGGGAGACAAAATTGGGCAAGGAATAAGGAGAGGGATGGATGGAGGGAGCTGTGGAGAATACGAGAGTGAGCGAGACGATAGGGGAAAGGGAGAGAGTGAGAGGATAAGGGAAATGTAGAGTATGGATATAAATAGGGGGAGTCATGAGTAAGGGTGGAGAAAGAAGGAAGTGACAGTGAAAGAAATATGATAAGAGATGGTATAGATGGGAGAATTAAAGAAATTTGATGTTTTCATTAGGTTAGAGAGGGAGGAATGGAAAGGGGTATGATATATGATTAAGGAGAGAGGGATGGAAAGGGAGGGGGGTTAGGTAGGAAAATTCATCTTGTAGACAAGTTCAAACTCCATAGATTCATAATTGAAATCTAGAACAAACCAGACAATAAATATAATTTCTCTCTAGAAAACCCTTAAAGAGACATATTTGTTTTATGAAGTAAATCTCCCCTTAGATCCTTTCATTTCTTGTTTCTTTCTCCACTTCAATCTCTAAATATTAGAATGTTGATGTCATAAGCCTACAGTCCAATGATATCAAATCCTCCTTGGCACAAGAAGCCTTCAATCTAAATTGGACAACATAAGGGCATAAGTTAAGTGCTCGAAAATTCAACCCCTTGTCCATTGAGTACCATTATATTTATAGGAGGGAAGGGAGAGGTAGGATATCCAAAATAATGAGTAATAGGTTGCATAATGAGTTATATTAGGTCCATCAATCCTGGGATGAAGTCCAGATAAGTAGGAGCTCAAGTCCAGGTTGTTGGGATAAGATTTCTCAATAAGGCTTCTAGAATTTACCTTTTGTTTTCATCCAATTATAATGGTTGTCAAATAGTTTAGTGGATAATAGTGCAACACACTACACAGGTGTCAATGATTGAACCTATGGTTTTGTACTTTTATCATATGGATAGTGTAAACCAAATTGAAATGCTAGTTTTTAAGAAATGTAATCCAGGATTCTTGTGTTTCTCAGAATGGTTTCTCCTCTAGCTATGTAGGGTATTGCTGAGAAGGCTTTAATGGAGGGCATGAGTTCCAAATTTATAGTCATTTTCCTAATGGTGTTAAATTGACATGTAACGAGGTGGGAGGGAGGGGGGTGCTAGTGGTAGGGAAGGTAGAGGGACAAGTTGTGTAGTAGCTAATAAAGTGATGGAGGGAGGGTGTAAGGATAGAAACAAGGGTTGGAAGTAACAGGTGGTAGAGATACTAGGAGGGAATAAAAAGGAAAGAGAAGGAAGGGGAATATGGAAGAGTAAAGTTTGGAGAATGGTGGTATGGAGGGAGATTGAAATAAGGATAGTTAGTGTATTGTAGTGCGAGGGATGGGTGTGGGTGAGGGGAAGGAGTGAAATAACGGGGAGGGATAAGGGTTGATAATGGGAAGGAGAGAGATTATGATATAGGGGGAGATAGTGAGAGGAGGTGGAAATTTGATAGTTTGTGTTGGGGTTTGGGAGAAGGAGAGGGATATAAGGTGTAGTGCAGTTAGTGGAAGGGAGAAAAAGAGGGAAATTGGTAGGGATCATGGTGGGATAATTAGTAATTTTTTTTGTGAGAAAGACATGATAAGGGAGAGTGTTGGAGGGATATGGGGAATGAGCTTAAGGAGTGTAAGAGAAGGGTTGGGGGAATGACATGGTGATAGAAGGTGTAAAAGGGAATGTAAAATGAAGGGAATGTGGGATGGAGAGGGAGAGGGAGAATAGGGAATTATTTATTTTTTGGGGTAGGGAGAGCAGGGATTAGTTGGTACAGGCTAGGAGGGAGAGGGTGGGATGGATCTGGGGAAATGGTAAAGTAGGGACCATAGAGGAGAATGAAAATAGTGGAGAGAAATGAGGGAGAGATTGAGGAAGCAATGGTAGGAGAGAAGGATGGAGAAGAAGAGGGAGAGGAGGAAATTTGTGGGATAGAAAGGGAGTGAATGGAGTATATGAATATATATAGGGGAAGGGATGGGATTATGGGGATGAGCGAAAAAAGGAGAGGGGGACAAGAGGAGAAATTGTCATTAGTAGGTGGGATCAAGGCTAGAGTGGGAGCAGGGAAAATTTTAAGAACCCCCCCTAAATTTTTAAATATAATAAATGGGCGAATCTCCATGGTATATAGGAAAAATGGAAGGCGATTTTATCAATAATATAATATGTATATATAATTTTTTGGCGAATCTCTCACCAGGCATGGCGAATATTTTACTCAATTATAAAATCTTGATAAATTATCTTGCAAGTCTTTCCACTAAATAATAAACTTGTAAAGTCCTAGTGAAATCTTCGCATTGTGAACTCTTAAAGAATTTTGGAAAAGTATAAAAACCATATATGACAAGAGCCACATGGTGGCAATATCCATTTTTTTTTCACATTTCCATGACATGGAACTTGTTTATAAAATTATAAAAAAGCCAACTAAGTCCCTTATAATATGTAGGTAAGCTTATAATAGAGTCTGATACCTCTACTATGCTTGTCTTCGTCCAAGTGTCATATCTGCTATACTTAACACTGTGAATCACAACTCTCTCAAAACTCAAATCTATAGTGTAATTAAAACCTTTGGAAATTGAATCTGATAACTCTATAAAAAGGATTAGTGAAATAGAATATTTTGTGAATGAGCCCACTAACTATCACTGTTAAACAATCAATCTAGACTATGAAGTCTTCCATCTTGATAACAATCGTGCTCACGATCAAGGGAGTGCGACAACTTGGCTTGACATAATGGCCATCATAGTGTCACTTTGAATCTCCTTTCATGTGTGGATGTTTTGACAAATCAATGTGAAATCAAAGTCACTTTGAATTTTCTTCCCTTCGAGGGATCATATCCACAGTTGATTAGTAAAAGATAATCTACTATATATTATGTTCAAGAAACTAACTACAATCTACAATGGAAATGAGACCTAAATTCTTATTCTGAATTTGAATATCTCAGGACAACATAAGAGATAAAAATGCATATGACCTTAGTAGCTATAAAAAAATCACTCCATCATTAAAAGACCACCTAGATTTTGGCACTTGATCTAAATAATGGCACTAGTGGTAGTGCTTATTTGCATTAACACCATGGAAAAGCAACAACAATGTTTCAAAGCACACTTACTGGAAAAGTTGTAATGTTCCAAGAATATTTAATGATAGCATCTAAACCTTGTACTATGGTGGGGAAACTAGGGAACCCAAATCTTTGAAGATATCTCATACCAAATCTGAGAAAAAAATAAAAAAGGGAAAAAATCAAAATCTATAAATCAAGCAATGAATTGTTTACAAATCAAATACAATTCCTTTAACTAACAGTTAAATTGTGGTGATATATTTAAATATTTAGTAAGAGGGGAACTTCAAACCATGGAATATTACCTTTGTCATTACAGTCATCCCTCAGTGACTGAGATTACAAATCAATACTTATGGAAAGATTGTAAGAAATTCTGTGAAATAGTAAAGCATAACTTCTATTTTCAAGCAACAAAATCAAGACATTGTTACATCTAGAGCCATAATTGATACATAATCAATGAATCAAGTCCTTGTATGGCACAGGCTTTTTTCACAACTTCTATTTTCTTAATAACAAAATCAAGACATTGTATGTGGTTATTTCCAAAAGGAAACTGCATTTTAATTTGGAAGAGGATCTTATCAAAAGACATGGATTTTTATTCAAAAGCTACAAAAGCCAATGGGTTACTAAAAAATAAGTTGGAATATGGGATCATGATACTTAAATTGAAAAAATATGCTTTCCTTTTAGAAACATTACAGTTATACAATGCTTTTTGAAAGCATTAGAATTTGAAATTGGGCCCTTCTATCAAGACAAATTTTCATTAATAGAATGTACTTTCCTACCCAAAACGTTGTAGATATCCAAGAAAAACTTGAAAAGCATAAGAGAACTTAGCGTAATGTACTTTATTTCCTTCCTTAACATTATTAAAGAGTTGATGTTCCACAAGTCATCAGGTAACATTCAAAGGAAATGACAGTTAGTAATAGTCCAATTCACAACTGAGGATGTGTCACAAATACGACGGGGCATCTCCTCCAAATCACAAAAGTGCTCCAGGTTAAAATCTAGCATTATTGGAAGCTTAATGCTCTAGTGGGTGTTATTGAACCCAGACATTTTTCCAATCAACACTAAAAGCTTAAAGATAGCTTCTCTAAGTCCTACATGACTTTACTATGCTATTGAAGTGGGGGCACATGCAGGCTCTCCAAGTGAATAGTCTTAAACTAAGTGAAGATAAGGCCGATAGATCATTTAGTGTGGATCTCTTTAACCCATAATTGAATACTATGTTTCTCTTGAACCCATAATTGAATACTATTAGGACTTTCAAATTTTTCATGGAACTCAAAAATGTTGGAAGAAAGTATTTGCTTCTAGAAAAGAGTAAACTAAAGCCTCTGCTTGAGGACAATTAATGTCACACCACTAACACTTCTCCATGGAATCTGTATAGGTAAACCACAAATGTAGAATTCCATTAGAATATTTTGTTTATTGAATACACAAATGAAATCATTGCATTTCTTTAAAATATTTTTTGAAATCAAAATTACTGAAATTACATATTGATAACCTAGTGGGTGTAGGATAAAATTCACCAGTGTCATTTACAGAAAGCATGAGAAAAAACCGAATACTATATATAAAACCAAGAAAAATTCAGATTCATCACTTCTACGGACCTCTTAACCACCCTGCCAATACATAAATATGTTCCTGTTTGCAGTTAGAAATGCCCAAATTACAATCTGTTTACTCCAACATATGTTGGAAAGTTATAGAAGGATGACTAGTGCAATCAATCCATTCCTTTTAGCCCTGGACTTGTTTCAGTTTAAAACAGAAGTATACAAATATACTTGTCCAATGTTTATGCTTTAACCAGTCACCTTAAGATGTTTTTATAATATAATTTCCTAAGTCTATTTAATATCTTCATTATCATAAAAACCAACCTATATATCCCTCTGAGCACTTGGTAAACCCAGAATTAAGATGGATCTAAGATGATAGAATTTCCCCTTTAAATAGTTTATGCTCAAATGAATACCATGGTATTATCAATACCATGGGTTATCATAAACTGGTAGACCCAGAATTAAATTAAGATGTAAGATGATAGAATTTCCCCTTTAAATAGTATATGCTCAAACGAATAACATGGTATTATCAATACCATGAGTTATCATAAACCTGGAGCTTAAAAATTAATAGTTGATTTTTATTTTATTTTTTATTTTAATCAAGCTAAAATGTTTAACCTACATTAAATTACAACATCCATTCTTGATCCACCAAGCCCCAAGAGGATCAAATATTTTTTCACTCTATGCTAGTTTGCATATCATGATATTTGATACCTCTCGGGGGTTAGTAGATCTAGAGTAAAGATGGATCTATGCTGGTTTAATTCCCCCATTTAAATAGGCTACATTCAGGTGAATACCATGGGTCAATACCATGTGCCATTTTGGTGAATACCATGGGTCAATACCATGTGCCATTTTTATTTTTATTAATACTAATATTAGGGTTAATAATGTTTTTTTGCATGGTATTAATAACAATCTAGTCCATGGTATTTGTCCATAGTATTTTGCCCATAGGTTTCACCTAAATATAACACATTTTTTGAGTGTTTCTAAATATAAGGTGACTTATGGAGTAAATATAAAAAGATGTTTTATTTGTTTACCATACCTCTAGTTTATTTATATTTTTATTAATTTACCATAACGCTTTTACAAATATGGTATTTGGCCCATAGATTCACTTAAATAAAACTTCTTTCTTGAGCCTTCATAATAAATATAAAAAGAGGTTTTTTAATTTATTACCATACGTCTAGTTTATTTATATTTTATTTATTTACAATAAGTATAAAAGATGTTTATTTATTTACCATACCTCACTTTTATTTATATTTTTATTTGTTTACACCCTTGCATGTATATAGGGTGACTTATGGAGTAAATATAAAAAATGTTTTATTTATTTACCATACCTCTCATTTATTTATATTTTTATTAATTTACCATACCTCTTTTATAAAATATGGTATTTGGCCCATGGGATTCACTTAAATAAAACCTATTCTTGAAAATTAGGGCGAATGGAAGGTTGTAACTAACTCCTATTTTCAAGGGCTAAATTACCTTTTTTACCCTCTCCCTTAAAATAAGGTGGGCTATTTGAGGTGATTTGTAAAAATGTACTGATACAAAATATTCACCCACTAAAAATTTAAAAACCCTTAATTTCACTTAAGGGCGAACATTCGCCCCTAAAATTTTCCATGGAGAAATGCTCTGAGTCCCTTTAACTTCCAGGTTGTTGGTGCCTTTAGTACTTATGGGAAATTAGTAAAATTTAGGGAAAAAATGAGTGAGGAGGTTTAAATTTTGTCTATGATGTAAATGTCTTCATTGTCATCCATATCTTTAAGTGCTTTTGATGATGAAAGTATATGACTTGATATTTGGATAATCATTCATCATAGATAATTTTGCAACCATTCATCTACTTACCCTACCTATTTATCCTACCATTTTTTCTTCTTTTATTTGGGTGCACTTAAACTGACAAACCCTTATCAAAACATTTTCTTTTCTTTTACAATGGAAACCTGTCTAAGTCTATCCTTATTACATCCAAGGGCTCAGATTAAATTGTTGAGCTCATTTTATTCACTCTACCTATCTACTTATCTAACAAGATTAAACAATTTGGTCAAATTTTATTCTCTATTTCTAAGCATGAAATTCAAAACATGGAATAACCAAGATTAAACTATTTGGTTACCATGGATTGTGCATAAGTAATAAGATGCACACAATCATTTATACAAAAAATAAAGTAGTAGTGGCATTTTTACTTGCACACTTTCATGGCCTTTTTATTCTTTCTTGGGGTTCATTTTTTATTTTTTCTGAACTTTTCATTCTTTGTGTCCTTTTATTATTTTTCTAGGACATACCCTCTTTACATTTTTTTATTTTTTATTTTGAATATGGAAAAAATTTGCAACAAGGAAAGGTATGTACATATTTCAAAGCTAAACCAAGTCAATCATGATATATGACACCTATTGGTATAGGAACATAACAATGGCTCCACTTGGGGATGGCTTTTCCTGGTGGAAATTCAAGAACTGTAGATCAATGGCCTTTGAAAGACTTTGATTGTGCTCTTCAAATCTGCTTTTCCCTGCTGCTTTATTTGTATGTATAACAGTAATACTTCTAAAGCTTAGGGCCTTCTCTTCGGGCTTCAACTTCAAAAATTTTACCATCCAATGAACACTACACTATAAAAGAATATAATATTTACAATTTAAAAACCTGGTAAGATTAGAAACTAGGATCAATGTAGTGCTTTAACATTTGACCATTGAATGATCCTCCTTCGATCTCTGCACCATCTAATTCTTTAAGAAAATATGAATTATTTCCTTTGAAGGCATATATTATGTATTGACCTTTCCATAGGAAGTCAAACTTCCCATGTTTCCCTTTTTCCTCTCTTCTTGAATCCCACTTTAACACTTTGTCTCCCAAATAGAAGTCTTTTGCTTTGATCCTTTTGTCAAAAATCTTCTTAATTGTTTCTTCTAGTACTTGGGCTCTGTTGTATACTTCCTCTATGGTTTGCTATAAATGGATAGTCTGGTTAATTCTCCTTTGTATATCATTTGGTTCCTCTTGGGCTTCTTGAAGTAATTTCATGACTGGAACTCCTAAAGATGAGGGGAAAACTGCCTCCATTCCATACACTAGCTCATAGGGACTGGTTCCAATGGATTTCTTAGTTGTAAGCCTATTTGCCCACAAAGCATTGGTTAATTTCTTGTTCCAAGTTTTCTTATTGTATTCCAATAGTTTTTTGATAATATTCATTATACTTTTATTGGAGGATTCTCCAAGTCCATTCCCTTGAGGATAGTAAGCTGTGGAATGACCAAGTGTTATATGATACTTGTGACAGAAATCAATCATTTTCTTTGACTTGAAGGCTGCAGCATTATCTGTGATGATTTTGCTAGGAAAACCAGACCTATATAGAATATTGGCCTCTAGAAAACCTATTATTACAGTATCAGTGGCCTGTCTATAGGGAATAGCTTCTATCCATTTGGTAAAGTAATTAGTTGCAGTGAGTATCCATTTATGCTCAGGAGAAGAGGGTGGATGGATTTCTCCAATGAAGTCAAGACCCCATTGTTGAAAGGGTTTTTCTGTGGAAATAGGTTTCAAAGGCAAGGGTAAAAGTTTTCTTTTGCCTTCAAAGATCTGGCATTTATGGTAGGAAGTTACAAATTTTTTAACATCTGCAAACAAGGTTGACCAGTAAAATCTAGCTCTTAGAATTTTTTTCAGCAGTTGACTTCCAGTAGAGATGTCCACCACAATCCCCTACATGAAATTCTTGGAGCACTTTGTCAAATTCTTCTTTTAATAAACAGTTCAACAAAATACCTTCATGATTTTTCCAAAACAAAGTATTATCTATAATGCAAAATTTTGAAGCTTTCATTTTCAAAAACCTACTTTTAGTTCTAGATAACCCTAAAGGGGCCTGTAGTCTTTGTAGAACATATATAATATCAGCATACCAGAGGGAATCTAGAAAGGGTTGGCTGATCTGTGGAGTCGCCATCTCCTACCCGTTATCCAGTTCTGCAATAAAATTCATACCTAGGGCTTGGGAGTTAGTTTCAGCCATGAGTTTAGCCAGCCCTTGGCCTTTGATTAATTTTGTAGGTTTAATCTCTATGTCCTACTCCAATATGGTATCTATCCACCTTTCCCTTTTGCCATCAACTCCATTCTGGGTGAGAATTTCTTTGACTACAACATTGGAAACATAAGCTACAATGTGAGAATACAAGATAACTCAGAAATCTTTGATGGCTTGTACCAAAGCAAAAGCCTGTTTTTCCATGATATTATATTTTAAGGATGCATCTCTTAGAGCTTTACTAAAGAAGGCTATTGGTTGTTCAAATCCTTGAACATTTTTCTGTAGTAAAACTACAACAATACTATGTTCAGATGCAAAGGGAAAAACAATAAATTCTCTGTCAAACATTGGACTTATGAGGATTGGTGTTCAAGTTAAGGCTAATTTTATTTCTTCGAATGATTTTTTAGCCTCTACTGTCCACTTAATTTCCGAATCTTTTTTCAACATGTTATTCAACAATCTAATTAGTTCAGCTAGATTAGAAATGAACCTTCTTAAAAAAATTATTTTTCCTAAAAATGCCTGAAGTTCTTTAATGTTTCTTGGGTGAGGTATTTGCAAGATAGCTTCAATCCTGGTTGGGTCAATCTGGATTCCATATTTGGAGATAATGTCACCTAACATTTTTCCTTCTTCCAAACCAAATAAATACTTCTTTGGGTTCAGAGAAATGTCATATTTCCTGCATTTAAGAAAAACTTGCCTGAGATGATCCAGGTGTTGTTGATCTGACTTAGAAAACATTGTGATATCATCAAGGTATATAAGCAGGAAGTCGTGGATCTCCTTTGCAAAGGCAATATCCATTTCCCTTTGAAAGGTGGCCCCTGCATTTTTCAATCCAAAAGGAATTTTAACATACATGAAGGTGCCCCATGGGGTTGTGAATGCATTTTTTGCTTGGTCATCAGGATGGACTAAATTTTGGTTGTAACCCAAAAATCCATCTAAAAATGAAATCCTTGTGGAACCTACTACCCTTTACAGTATGTGGTCCATTTTAGGTAAGGGATAGTTGTCTTTTAGCGAGACTTTGTTCAAATTTCTAAGGTCAACACACAGTCTGATTTCTCCTATTTTCTTTCTTATGGGGACAAGATTAAATACCTAATCTGAAAACCTAATGGGGGCAATGATTCCTACTTCATACATTTGTTTGATCTCTTTTTCAATGGAAGGTAATAAAATAGGATTAATTCTTCTTAGCTTTTGCCTAAAAGGTTTTTGATCTTCTTTCAAAGGGATAGTGTGTTGTATAATATTGGTATCATAGGATTTTAAGTCTTCGTAACTGCAGGTGAAAACATCTTGGAATTCCTTCAAAAGTTCCATATATTTTATTTTTTCATTGGGAGGTAATGATTTAGACAGTTTTATCAGCTTAGGATTCTCTTGAGTTCCTATGTTGCATTCTTCAATGTCTGCTTTCAAGGGCTCCATCTTAGGCTTTTTAGGAATATCATTGGAGTCAAATAAGTCCTCCAAAGGAGTCAATTCCTTGGGTAATTAGTAATCTTTGAGATTTATGACTTTAGTTTCATCATCAATTGTTTCATCAATATCCATTTGCTTTAAGTCTTGAATATCTGTTTTCATGAATTTAGTAGGATGAAGCATGTTTATTGAGTTTTTCTTCCAATTTGTTAATGTCTAATGCATTAGTGTGATCAAGATCTGAAACTATGTCTACATCAATATTAATGATAGCAAATTCTTCATCTAATGTGAGAAAATGGTTAATCTACTTATCATTTTCAAAAACTTGCCAGTTCTTAAGATTATCAGGTATAGCTGGCATGTGCCTAACCTTAGCAGTATACTGGTGATTGGGTTGAAAAGGCAATTTGCATGTGCTGGAAAACATAGCCAGGCTATGAGCTTGCATTTGATGTTTTCTAGGAATGGTTGCAAGCTTGGTTTCTAAAAAAGTGTTAAGGATTTCTACAATTGTACCCCTGTAAAGTCCTAATCTAGGGTCCCTGGTTATGTAAACTTCATTAATTTGTTTAACTATCAGTTCAGAATCTCCCATAATTGATACCCTTATAGCTCCTAATCCTTTGACTAGCAAGAGGGATTCATATTCTGCTATATTGTTTGTGCATTTGAAATTTAACCTATAGGCATGTCCCTTTGCATGATCGTTTTCTAAGTTATAAATCCATACCCCTGCCCCTGCACCTAGTTTGTTTATTGATCCATCAAACTCTAAATGCCATAAAATTTATGTTCATAGTTTTCATCGAGGTAGTGGAATATTTTTTAGCTAAGGCATCTAGATTTTCTTTTCCATCTTATATCTCTTGAATTTTAACAGTTGACTTTTCTTTTAGAATTTCTTTTGGTTCTGCTGCTATATCACTTGGAGTATCTTCTAGATTAGTTTCTGCATTATAGAGAATAAAGGAATCCATATTAGAATGCACTGAGTAAATAGGAAAGTTTTGAGGTCTCTCTTGACTACTCACTACATCCTTCATTAAAGTTTCTCTATATAGCTTCCTTGGTTGTCCAAAAACAGATATAGTGGCATATGACATGTCTAATTGTAGAGACCCTTGAAGTTTGGCCCCCCAAGATCTGAATAATAACATGCCATACTTGGGTGGGATATCTGCTACAACAATGTCCATGAGTATAGTTTTGGCAAGGTATTGAACCAAAGAAACACACAAATTCTTTATAAGTCCCAAACACCTCACTTGACTCGAATCAAAGGAAAATGAATCCCTATAGGGTCAAGTGATGTCTAAGTTAAGTTTCTCCATAACAGATTTGGGCATAAGATTGTGTGAGGCACCAGAGTCAAACATGGAATTATGAAAAATCTTGTCATGGATATTGAGAATGACATAGAATGGTGGTATCCCTCCTTCCATTGGCTTCCAATTTACCTCGGAGCCAAAAATTAACTCAGGCTGGTCATCAAAGAGATTCACAGAATCTTCATTTTTAGTGATATTTAATTATTTGTTTATTTGAGACCTGTAAGTATCATGTTTTACCAGTTCTTTCAAAGGAAGAGAAATTTTAAGATTGGCCACCTCTGCTCCAAGGTTAAATGGCAAAGGTGCTTTGTCTGTTTGAACATTTGGAGTTCTGGCAGCAATGTTTTCATTTTTTTTCAAGGCTTGGAACATTTTTTGCTGATTTTTCTAATAAAATTTTTGGAGACTCTTCTATTGTTTCCTTGGGGGGAAGTGAAGTGGAAGGTTGTTCATTATTGGGATGACTATAAAATACATCTTCAATGGAGGGGCTGGGGGGGGTTCTGATTTGATCTAGACAGGATTCAGAGGTTTTTGTTTATTGGAGCTATTTTAATTTTGTCATATTGATTAGGAGTCATTTTCTGGTTTTGTTCTGGGGCATCAGTTTTTCTTCTGCTTCTTAAATTATATTGTTTATGTACCTCAAAAATAGCATAATCACACCCCTGTTTAAAATCAAATGATTCCCCTGTTTAGGTCTGGAATTGTTGGAGCACATGGGACTCTTGGTCGTCCTGAGTCAGGAAAACCCCTTCCTCATCATCTAAACCCATTAAATTGATCTAAGTGTTTTGTTTAGGATCTTCTGAGTGGGAGGCCTTTGCATAGTTTTCTTGGAAAGGTGGTCTGATATTTTGGTCAGGAATATTCTTTCCAGTATTCTGGTTCTGATTTTTTCTGAAGTTAGGATTTCTCCCTGAATTATCCTGTTGGCCATCCCAGGGAGATTTCCTTTCAATAGTTTCAACTCTGTCCAACAATCTATCCATTCCTTTGACTATAGCATCAATATTTTGTTCAAAGGGTGTATTCTCTTTTTTGCAGGTATTCTTCTCTCATTCCTAGCTTTGGCTCTTTTGGAAAGTAGGTTAGCCTCAACACTTACTGCTACACTCTACATTTCTTCCAGAGTGGGGGGGTTCCTTTCTCTTAACTGGAAAGCCATATCTGAATCAAATCCATCAAGAATTTTGATCAGGGCTAAACCAGGTGTGGGTCTAAGGTCGAGTGGAATGGCACTATAAACACTATTGAACCTAGTGCAATAATCCTTAACGGTTTCATGAGGTCCACTTTTAAGGTTCTCATATTAAAATAAAATCTACAGGGGGATCCTTCCTTTTCTCCCACCTATTCAAGAATTGTTGGTAGATAATTCTTAAGCTATCTATACTTTGGGGGTCTAAAGATCTAAACCAAGTTATAACTTCCCCAGTCAAACTCTAAATAAAAATTCTCATTTGGACATCAACTATATCAATTTCATATATCTCAAAATAGTCGGTCATTTTCTTAGTGTGTTGCTAAGCTATGTAGGTTCTAGTGCCATTAAAAGTAGTAATTTTACTCTGATAGTCCTGAGGCATGGCACCTAGGGGAGCAGGCATCACAAGGGGAGCATATCTATTGGCCGTGATTCTAGGTTGGGTAGTTGGGGTAACAAGAGGTGTCTGGGTTATGGAGGAAGAACTAGAGGTGGTGACAGGATGTTGGGTGATGATTGTCTAGAGAGGAAGTGAAGGGATGAAGGGAGGGGTGGAATGGATTTCAAAAGAGTGAGGAAATAGTGATGAAATAGCAGGAAGACATGCAAAAGTATATCACCTTATGTGAACTAGCTCTTCGATAAACTCAAAACTATATTTCATTAACAACTGGCAACTACTTCATTAATGAGCATTAAAGTACATAACCAGTATCGTTTAATGGAAACACTTTTTCTTGAATAATGAACCAAAAAAAATTGCGATGGGACAATTTTGTGATTTGCTTTGCAATATCGCTGATCGCTGCATCGCATAATCGTAAGATCGCAAGATCTTTGTGTTGTCCTATCGTAACATCGTTTTGTCGCATTATCGCAATTTCGCAGTATCACATGGTCGCAACATCGCATAATCGCAATATTGCAGAATCATAATATATGCATGTTTTTGTGTTAAGCAGTTTCTTGCGAGGTGTGATTTTTCGATATGCGCTATCGCATATCGGCGTTTTCTATGGGTTTTTATTATAAGTGTGCTTCTAAGACTTGTGATGCGATATATGTTTATCCTTATGCAATTTCGCATCGCATTCTCGCGATTTTAGAGTTTAGCTTGTAAGTAGGCATGTTGTTATCTTTTCCGCGATGCGATATTCTTTAAGGAGTGATTTTGTCTTCCCTCATCACAAAACTTAAGTTTTTAAGATTTCGCAAAGGTCTTTTCTTAAGTTGATGATCGTAAGTTTTATTGAAAAGGAAATACAATCTTTAATTGATGTTTTGAATTTTTTGACTAAGGGTCCCCATTTATTTATTATTAATAACATCACTAAATAAGAAGGGGGGTTGTTGGTGGCCACAACACTTGCTTAGGCATGTTATATATTTATTCGAGTCATTGTAAGAGTCAAAAGACCCTCCAAGACCTTGCCACAAGTGCAGAATAACGTCGGTCCTCAAAAGAAGCAAGTTGATTTATCAAAAGGACAAGTTGTCCTATGGAAGATGTCAAGTCATTTTATTTGCATGGAGAGATCACTATATATAAAGGAGGACTCGACCTCACTTAGAGGATCATCCATAAAGCATCAAAAAAAGAGAAGGTAGCATGAGAAAGGGGAAGAAAGAAGCCTCACATCCTAGCGAAGGAAGGAGAAGAAAGAATTGAATTGTTTTGGGTTTGTTTTAGCGTAAACATTTCTCAAGCGTGTGAGGAAGATTTGGTACTATCCGTTGCTGCAATAGCCGAGTTTTCACAATCATCTAAGAGGGCCAAAATAAGGAAGAATTCAAAATGCCTTTCGAGAAGAATTTCATAAGAAGGAGTCATTATCCAAGTGAAGAGGAATTAAGGGATAAATATTTGTTTCTCCCTCACACGTGTTGCAACTAGGGTTTCTGAAAAGGCTGAAAATTTTAGGCCTGTAACAATAGGTCAAAAATATGAAGAGAAATCGAAATGTGTGGTGCAACAATCAGTTTGACTAGCATTGACTTGAAGAGGAAGAATAATTGTTCAAGGACGCATTGTGACTTGGTCTTGGAGAGGTTCTTAGGTCAAGGGTCTTGGTCTTGGAATTTAACAATTGAAGATTCTATAAGAAGAAGAATTCGGTGGATTTTCCTCTCAAGCTTGGAGAGGTTTTGGCCATCGTTGATATCCTACATCTTGTGTCCTTTGTCTCATTGTTCTTTATTTTTTGGTAGTTGTTTGATGAAGAGAACACAATAATAATCAAGCTAAAGAAGAACATAATAATAAAATATTAAAAATTATTCACAAGAAGTTATCATAAGCTAGAGAAATCATCTTCACTTACTTCCACATAGATTTCTCAACATGGTATCAAAGCTAAGGTGAAAAATCAAGGAAGGGAAGCTCAATAAATGATACTCAAGCACTCAAGAACCAAATTTCTAGAAGGGTATCAAGGGAATCAAAGCATCAAGAATATCCTCTCATCTCCAATTCATTTTGATGGTGAGGACTACATCATCATCTTGAAGGAAGTATCAAAACCCTAGATCACTCAAGGAAAGAGTCTACACTTGAAGCATTCTTGGGAATCTCGCTCAAATCATCATCTCAATGAATAAGACCTCAAAAGGACATTTATCTCTACTCAAATACAAGATCAAATCATCTTGAATTATACTCATCCAAAGGAAGCAAGAAAGGAGTTGTTGGCATCATCAATAAATCAAGATATCCTCTCTTTAAGTCAAGAATCACAATTTGAAGGAAGACATCTTCTTCAAGAAGAAATCTCCAATTCTATATATAATCATCAAAATCAAGAAAGAAACAAGTTGAAGATATTGTCATCAAGGAATATATTCGCAAGTAAGTATCTTTATGTCCCCATATGAATCTATAAAAATGTCTTTTCGCAAGGAGGACAACAAGTTGGTTGGGTGTACAAACGTTCTTTCATGGAAGGAGGATTGATTTAATCCTCATATAAAATGAAGTTGTCAAAAATGTTAAGGGCTCAATCACAAAACCTCTTAAGGAAGAAGCTCAAGCTCTTACAAAGTACATGAAAGGGGAAGTAACGGCTCAAATAATTATCATAGAATCCATCAAGGATCCCCTCATTCCTTATGTATCAAAATTAGAAACATCAAAAGAAATATATGATAATCTTGTAGAATTTTTCTCAATAAGCATTGCAGGAGAAGTGATCTTGTTAAGGCAAGAACTCTAAAAAATGAATATATCGAATAATAAGGAATTGCCTCATATTTTATGAGGATGACTAAAATAAGGGACCAACAACAAGAGTTGGGAGAAATAATTTATGACAAGGAAATGACTACCATAGTGCTCAATCCACTATCAGAAGAATGGGGAAACTTCACATCAAGCATATATGGGAATAAGGAAGCTACTCCATTCCATGAACTATGGTCACTATGAAAGATAGAAGAAACCAAATTGAAGGAAAAAATCGATGTAGGATCAAGTGAGTAAGCTCAAGAATTTTCTTCCATGGCTAGAAGAAAATGGAGGTTTGGGAAGCTTGGTCCTCAAAAAAAGAAGAAGAACATGTCAAAGGCTCAATGCTATGGTAGTCATGGATATGGAAACTACAAGAGAGATTGTCCAAATCTCAAGAAGGAAAAAAAAAAAAAGAGGAAGGGAAGAAGCCCATATGACTGAAGAAGTGGAAGAAGTTGAAAAGAAGATATCCAAGAAGGAAGAAGTAAAGGATCTCTACTATGATTTCGATAGTTTTCCTCACCTAGTTCTTTTCAAGTTTATGTTTCGAATTTATGTTGTAAAGTATAGCTATCATGGTAAGAATCATTAGAAGCATGATAGGATGCATCATGTTAGGAGATGGCATCATAAAGTATATGATTGAAAGCAAGAGCCTGTGACATCATCATAACGAAGCATGAAAGATAGCTGAAATAGAATTCTATGGATGTCACTTATAGAAGGATGAAGCTCTTGGTAACCTCATTAGAATCATAAGTAGTGCTTTTGGAAAAAATAAATTAATCTAGTATATATCTCATTACACATGACTCAAAAGGAGAATTTGTTGTATGAGGATGCTCAAGATCCTCAATTGGAATCTTCAATGGAAGGTTCACCTACTAGAAGAAGCAAGTGTCTCACCGAGAATTCCACCTTGTATGGGATCCATGGAATAATGGTATGATGTTAAAAGAAGTTAATTAGGTCAAGGTGATTGAAGTTCTTTCAATCAAGGAAGTTGTTGCAGGAAGTATTATTGACCAAACAAAAGAGATGAGTATAATGTATGCTTGTATTTGATAAAAATTGAGTCATGTCATATAGTTGAAAATAGCATGGGTAAATGCTCCATCTCATGAGCATGATCAAGAGAAACGGATCTCCTCCTTTGGAAGGATGCATAAAGGCATGGTTATTGACTAGATGAAATCAACATAATAAGTCCTCACATGGAATAAGTTCCTAAGAAGAAATATGTGACGAAAGTAAGGAGAGATCGTGGAAGATGCAACTACTATCACATAGAAAAATAAATCAACATTTGATAACTAGAAGGATTAACCGTGACATCTCCATGGAAAAAGGTATGAAGACTTTGATGAAGTCTGGAAAGGAAAGAGACCCTTGACATTTAATAATATTGGAGATATCTCAATATGTATGCACGATGTTGATGTTACAACAAGCAAATGTCATGATGAAAATACCATCACAAAGGTAATTTTGATTTAATGTTCATTCTTGACTTTGGAACAATATTTGGATGGGGTAATGTAGGGATACCAAAGCAAGAGTTGTCGATGTGATCTAATACTAATACTCATGTGGTAGGATGAAATGTCTTGAAGGAAAAATGATTTGAAGAAGGTAGCAAGGTATGAAGGAAGGCCAGATATGAACTAATGGATCACTTTCCAATGAAAGGAAGGAACACATGAATGGCATGATTCATAAATGAAAGTGATGGATGGTCTATGCCCTATGAAGAAGTCCCAAAGATGGAGGCTCTATGAAAAATAAGATAAAACTCATTACATATAAAGAGGGAACCCCTCAGGCAACAAATTGTCCCATGATCGCCACCTAAAAGAGCTGCTAGAAGCAAGTCCTTGGTTAAGAGGGAGCTTGGTTACATTCCTTGTATAGGAATGGGTACATTCCTTCATAGGAATGGGTACATTCCTTCATAGGAATGAGTATATCCCACCTTATTGAGAAGGAGATATGTACACATCATTCAAGTTGGCTTATTCTCATGGAGATATCACTATATACAAAGGAGGACTCGACCTCACTTAGAGGATCATCCATCAAGCATCCGAAAAACAATAGCTTGAGAAAAGGGAATAAATAAGCCTTATATCTTAGCGAAGGAAGGCAAAGAAGGAACCAAATTATTTGGATCTATTTTAGGGTAAAAATTTCTCACACATGCCAGGAAAAGTTGTTACTATTTGTATCTGTAGTAGCCGAGTTATCACAGTCATCTAAAAGCATCGAAATAAGGAAGAAGTCAAGACAACTTTTAATCCAAATTACATAAGAAGGAGGCACCATCCAAGTGAAGAGGAATCAAGGGATAAATATTTGTTTCTCCTTCACACGTGCTGTAATTAGGGTTTCTGAAGAGGCCAAAAATTGCAAGCCTGTAACAATAGGCCGAAAATCTGAAGATAAACCAAAATATTTGGTGCAACAATTAGTTTGACTAACGTTGACTTAAAGAGGAAGAATAATTGTTTCAAGGAAGCCTTGTGAATTGGTCTTGTAGAGGCTCTTAGGTCAAGGGTCTTGGTCTTCGAATTCATCAATTGAAGATTCTATAAGAATAAGAACTCATTGGACTTCCCTCTCAAGCTTGGAGAGGTTTTAGCCCTAGCTAATAGCCTACATCTTGTGTCCTTTGCCTTGTTGTTATTTATGTTTTGGTAATTTTTTTATGAAGAGAACACAATAATAATAAAGCTAAATAACAACCTAATAAAAAGTATTAAAAATTATTCACAAGTAGTTATTGTAAGCTACAGAACTCACCTTCACGAACTGCCCCATAGATTTCTCAATAGTTTTTGGGCTTTTGATGCTCCAATTGGATACCCTATATTTGAAGGAGTTTTTATTCCAATTATCTAGCTCAAATAGGATCATAGGACGTATGGTTGGTAATATTAATCTAGTAACTTTCCAAATGTATATGGAACCCCCTCTAATTCCATATAAATGAGGAGATATGCAAGATTTTGTCAAGATAACCCAATCAAAGTACAAGCAAGTCCCATTTGAATACCCTATTTTCAAAGGATTTTTACTCCAATTACCTAGCTCAAATGGGATCATAGGTTATATGGTTGAAAATATTATTATAATAAGTTTCCAATAGTATATGGAACTCCTTATAATTACATCTGAATCAAGAGATATGAAATATTTTGTCAAGATGACCTAACCAAAGCACAAGCAGGTCAAACCAAACAAGTTTGCAATTCATCTGCATAAGTGAGCATACAAACATTATAAATAAAGGTAATATGAGTTCATATTAACATTAATTCATAAATGAATACATCGGAGGTCATAAGAGGAGTTGACAAATAACTTTTGGGGTGATTTTTGGAGTCTAAAGGTGGAGGCAAAAAATGTAATTTCTTGAGTGAACAAGCCATCTTGGAATTTTCACTATATCTTTTTCAATGTGATGTTTAAAACTGGAAAACTTGGAGGAGCTATATATAATATCTTTAAGTACATGTGGTTCAAGTTATGTACCTCTATTTGCTCTCATTTCTGAGATATAACTAATGCAAGTTAGGCTTCTAGAATGCTCCTAAAATCTTCTTCAAACATGTCAGTTGGGCATCTTCACTATAACATTTGTTTTGGTATGTTTTAGACCATGAAAATTGGAAGATATAGAGAAAATACCTTCATATACCTGTGGGTCAAGTTTCAAACCTTGACTTGTTAAAATTTCAGAGATATGACCAAAGTAATTTAGGCTTCCTTAATGCTCTTGAAATCTTCTTCAAACATGTTAGATGGGAATTTTTGCTATTTTTGTTCTTGGGTGTTTCAGATCATGAAACTTGGAGAATACAGATAGAAGATATTCATGTACCTGTGTTTCAAGTTTTATACCTTGATTCCCTATAATTTTGTATGTGTTTGAAGAAATATAGGCTTCTTGAATGTTCCTAACTCTTCTTCAAATAGCCAAAAACAACAAGTTTTGGGAGAAGTAGAATTGGTGAAGGAAGAAGCAGTAGGCATACCTGGTGAAGACAAAAGTAAATAATAGAGTTTATCAAGACAAAAACATCAAGCTGACTTGATGAAATTTGAAACAACTAACATATATTATAAAGAAGCAAGAAAGTAGGTTGGTGCCTACAAACCTTGTAGTAGAGGGGATTGGTGTCTCTTCTAGGTTGGTGACTACAAAGTAACAGAGGGGATTGGTGTCTCTTATAGGTTGGTGCCTACAAAACAACAAAGGTAATTGGTGTATTTTGTATATTGGTGCCTACAAAGAAGAACAGGGGATTAGTGTCTCACGTAGTTTGGTGCCTACAAAGTAGCAAAAGGGATTGGTATCTCTTGTAGGTTGGTGCCTACAAATTGATGTAATGGTAGGTTGGTTCCTACAAGATATATTTCTTATTGAGAAGTTATGTAGTTTTCTCCCACAAGGGTTTCCATGTATATATTATGTTACTTGTTTAGTTTATGATACTGATGTTTTATGATGTTTGAATGGAAATAAATTATTGAAATTTTCATTATACTGATTCACACCCCCCTCCCCCTCTCTATATAATTGTGAATTATGATAGAAAACAGACCCTAGGAGGTTGACTCTTTTACGTGACCTAAAAAGAAATCAACAAAAGAATAAAACAATCTAACTGCAAATATAATTTTGAAAGGATTTTAAAATTTATCAATCTATTGTATTATTATGTGACACATTTTTTTCTATGTATATACCAGATACTTTGGTATGCTAATTCATTATATGAATCAAATAGTGACATCCATTTTTCCTCTATAAAGAAAAATGTGTATAAAGTGTTAATTGTGGAGGTTTGTGTTTATATTTTATCAATCAAATTCCTTAGTTATGCATTTTTATGCACAAAGCGCATTGGTGTAATTAACATTAAAAAAGAATACGCAAATGAAAGTAAGTTAAAACGATTAATGTGAGAATTTATGGACAATGCGTCATAATATACAACAAAAACATTGATTACATTTTCAATTTTATAAATCTATTTTATAAATGAAAAACCTAATTTTTATTCCATTCTTTTGCTAAAACTTAGTGGGGAGATTTGTGCAAGAGAGATTTACCAGCAAAGTTTTACATCCAAGTGTTGAACTCAAAAGTTTTGATACCACTCTGTAACCCACCCCTTTCCTAAACCCAATCCTAACCAAGGTTAGAAGGAGGTGGTTACTATGCCAACCCAATCCCCAAAGTTCAATTATGGAACTCGGGTCTAAATTTCTTTACCTTTTTCAACTTCCTCAAAACTTAAAATAAAGAACACCATTGTGTTTGTCTTGTCGATACCTTTCCAACGATATAAATTTCACCTCGATCTAACTTATAGATCTTAGATATTATCATTCAAAATAGGTTAATTATATCCCTACCACATCATCGCTACTTCCACGTGGAAACCATATGGTGCTCCACCACCATGCAAATCCTATGTGGACAGGCACAATCCTCTAATAAATTGAAGGTTGGCATGTTCCAACATCATGGCACATTAAACATAACAATGAGGCCCAACCCCTAACCCTCAACCTAGTGGTCGCCCTAACCTTCCCCTAGGGCCATCTTTGCTTTGGGCCTTAAATAATCCGGCCCCGACTTGGGTGTTTGACCCAACTCCCGACCTAGGTGTTCGACCTGACTCTCGGCTAGTGGGCCCACCTAACAGCTTACACCTACACACTTTGGATCAGCTACAAATTAACCTGATGTATGACATTTCCATTGAAATCTCGACCCTTAACTTGGCAGATCCTAAAGGCAACTTCAAGCTAGTTTTCAAGACTTTAACATTTAGAAAATTTCTCAAGTTTCTTCCTATTTTACACAGGTGCCGCTACATGCCAGTACTAGCTAAAAGGTACAAGTGTTTAGTTACTTACTAGGAAAAACACATGAATCATCGTATTAGACTTAGTAAATATGCATTCGAACACATTTTTCCTAAATCACAGCGAACTTGAACAACTCCTTCACATAGCAGAAAATGTGTTTCCTTTAATCAAACAACTCACATACACATAGAAAATAATAAAAAAATAGTCAATAGCTCATACTTTTCAAATTAATGAAAGAAACACAACAATTCATGCTTATGCAACATTTACCGAACCTCAACCATTCTTCACTAATAATTATAGGAAATCTAATGTCCATTAGCATATAAGAACCACATTCCTTAACATCAACATAAGAATGTTACCAGTAGGATGACCTTTGCACAATACTCATACAAGAATATGGGCAAATACTTAGCTGACACAACAAAATGAATAGGAAACTGAGATCAGGACTTCAACTCTCCACCCAACCATAGGTGAGTTACAACCAATATTACCTATAGCCATCACCCTCGAGCCAGAGTACAAAGCTTGAGGTGGATTTCTTTCATTGGTAAACTTCAACCAAACAACATTTAAAACAAGATGTATCAAGGACACTCTTCCTTCATCCATTAGCTACATAAGTTCAACCAAAACAACAGCTAAAACAAGATGTATCAAGGCCACTTTGCCTTCATCTACTGGCTACATAAGTTTCCACTCGGTCCTATAAAACTTTTCATACATTATGAACATCCATGCCAGGATATCACAGTACAAAGAGTTCAAATTATTATCATTTGAAGAGATTCCACAATAAGGAATATTCATCAGTGGCTAAGCTACTAATGGGTAAACAAATCACTCTCTAGGTGGTTCATCAGTGAGTCAAGCACCAGAGCTTCAATCCCAAGGCAACTCCTGGTGATTCATCATTCCTCACAAGAACTTGAGTGATTCTTCACAGCCTAGTAGGTTCATCAATCCAAAATCTTCCAATGGGTTCTTCAACCTTATAGGAAAGTCAATACTCTTTATAATTCTTGTACCTAGCAAGCCTCTTTGAGGGTTCTTCAGCTAGTTTATAAACTCTCCAAATCTTAACAGCTAGTTACTTTGTCACATTGTTCGCTTTATGTTCTCACCTCCAACCTTGGAAGAATTTTTCCTTTCTCATAACAGGGTACACACAGAAAACCCTTTTGTTCTTCCTACGTGCTCCTAGAGAGATTCTTATATTTGCATTAACTTTTACATGTATGTGAATGATAGTTCATGTATGAATGAATGAATGTATCTATGGTCCTTATTTCCTTTCCCATTAGACTAATTTCCCATCATTCTTCCATGATTGCACAACAATCAACCTTCTAGGACAGTGCAACCCATGTTGCCGTTAAGTTCTTCTCCTCTTATTTCTTGTTGTTGGAGCTAAAGGATACCTAGGCCAATACTCTTCTTTTCAGTTAATTTATGGCACAATCTACCCCATTTAGAACCATTCAGCCAACCAAGACTGATATTTAAAACAAAATTTCCATCAAGCAATCTCCGTAATCAAGAAATATAATCAATGTCCCTCTCTCATCGTTTTAAATAATTACAATTATTCACAATGAGAGAAATATTATCCAGGGGATATTAAAGCCCCCTCCCAATGAGAGAATTACTAACCAGGGGATGTCATAGTTACCTCCCCCTTGAGGGGGAACACCATCCTCGATGTTTAATTACCATATACAACAAAATATGCTTAAACCAAGCATTGTTGTTTGTGGATATTTATATACACAACTTTGTACAAAATTTACATTATATTTACATTTTCCTTACTCATTAAATAAGAAAGGATATGTTGCTTGCATCAAGTCAGCCATTTCCCACCGTGGCTTTCTCAAGCCCAAATTGAATCCATTGCACTTTAACTTTCTTTATTACATGATTCTAGAGCGTGAGCTACCTCTGATCAAGGATTCATAGAGGTTACAATTGGAACACTCCCTCTGGTTCCACGTGTAACACAGACCAACCAATCACATCATTAGCATCTTGCACATATATTTTAAGAAATGAAACGTTGAAAACAGCATGCACTCTAATTGATGTGTAAAGCCAAAATATATGCCATTAGCCCTATCCTTTCGAGCACTTCAAATGTCCCACAAAATTGTGGTGCCAACTTGGCACATGGCCCAATATTCAAGAAACTTTTCTTGGGTTTAGTTCTCAAATAAACATGTTCCCTAACTTGAAACTCCTTATGTGCCCTATGCAGATCCACATATATTTTTTGATTGTCTTCTGCCACCTTGAAATTCTTCTTGATTATCTACATGTTTTGCTCCATCTCTTTTAACATATTATGCCCAATAAGGACCCTATTCACTTGGTCACTCCAAATGATAGGAGTATTGCAACTCCTCCCATAAAGCGCTTCAAATGGGCTCATTTTCATTGATTTTTGATACTCATTATTGTATTCCACTAATGGGAGGTACTCTTCCCACTTCCTAGGATGGTGCATTACATACATTCTTGACATGTCCTCAAGAATTCTATTTGTTTAGAGAATTAGATCCTCTGGATCAATCACATACATATTTTGGGGTCAATGCATTTCAAACCAACCAATGTGGTTCATCGTCAGGACAAAAAGATGAAGAGAATATGATCCAACAAAGTGTATAAATAGTGAGGATTCTTGAGAACGAAATGTTAGGATCAAAAGTCAAATGAAGTAATCATTAGAAGAAAATTAATAAAATTATAAAAATTAAAAGCAAAAGACTATTAGAAGAAATAAAATGTAAAATCAAAATTAATATAAAATAAGGTAAAAAATTCAACATTTTTTTTATTATATAATAATAATAATGGTTAATAACTAATGGGATTAAATAATCTAAGGTAATTTTTACTAATATTATTAAGGAATTAATAATAAAATATTACGAAGGGCGATTTTCTAGGGTTACGGGCTTGTGAAGAGTTTTTTCACCATGGATGGTCTCAAAGGAGGGGGCTCCACTCCCTCCTACAAGCAGGTTGTGACCTGGAGGGATAAAAAACCAATGGAGAAGGATAGAGGTCCTTCAGAAGGAAGGCAAATAAATAGTGAAGAGGAACAAGATGGCACTAAATCGCGGGAAAATAATAGCACCAAGGAAAATGAGGAAGAAGACAAGGAACAGAGAACAAAAGACAAAGCACAAAAGGGACCATGTAAACCCAAAGCTACAGTTATACCCAGAGTTGTTTTAAATTATCCTGCTCTGCAGGTGCACAGGGAACACATGTAGAAATATGCAATCATTTGCAAATTCATGGGCTTATTGCCCACCGAAAATTTTTTACAGATGTGGATTAAATACCACTGGAAACCAAAATGAAGCATTGACCTACATCTTGGGTCAAAGGGTTTTTTCACTGTGGTATTTGCTAATATTGAAGATAAGGACAGAGTGTTTGAAGGAGGGCCCTACTTTTATGCCGCAGCAAGCCTCTATATGCGACCTTGGATTATGAATTTTGTTACGGAGCGAGAATCTTTTACTTTGGTCCTGGTTTGGGTAAGACTCTACTCTCTACCTCTTGATTACTGGTAAATAGAATCCTTAGCTACCATAGGAAATAAGTTGGGACACTTTGCCAAAGCTTCTGAGGCCACTAGAAGGGGAAAGTATACTTCCTTTGCTAGAACATGTGTGGAGATGGATCTCTCTCGAGCTCTATCGAATGAAGTTATCTTGGAAGTATATGATGAGGAATGGGTTCAAACAGTAGATTACGAATATATACCATTCAGATGCCACAAATGCCATGAACATGGGCACCTATTCAGATATTGCCCTCTCAGTAAAATGGAGAATAAAAGTAAAGCTAACACAAGGAAAGATGAGGAAATCTTTCACAAAGTGGCACATAAGGAAAAAGGAAGCAAAAGGGGGCCAAAGACACAAAAATCAGGAGGATAACAATCTAGTCAGAACAGGTTTCAAGTCCTCGAAGAGGAGGACGGGGATACAATGTAGACCAAACAAAGGAAGGAATTCTAGTGGAGGAGGGGAAAGAGGAAGATAGTGATCAAGCACAAGAAAATATTAAACAGAAAGAAGCTATAATGAATGAAGCAAAGCTAGAGATGGACCATGAAATGACCCAGAGTGAGATGGAAACGGAGGATCAGGAACTACAGGAAATACTTGAGAAAGAGAACCTAGATCTGGAAGGGTTCTTGGATCAAGGAACCAGGGAAGGTGTGGATTTGTTACCTCCAGAGGAGTTCACTAGAGTGTAGTAGTTGTTTATATGGAAAACCCAAACCAAAGGGATGCAGAGACAAAGAAACAGTGATAAGCAAAGCAGCGAAGGTGTGAAAACGATGAAAAACACACCAGGATTAGCACTTAGAAAACCAGGAAAGAAAAGAGGCAAAAAAAAAAACGAGCTACTGATGGAATGTGGAAAGCTTATGATAGATTTAGGTAAGATAAAATACCTTACCAGCTACTCCTTCACAAATATTTAACTATGAAGTTCACGCCTTGGAATATTAGGGGTCTAGGTAGTAAAAGAAAACAAATAATTCTGAGTAATAGAATGGAGACAGTAGCTTCGGGTTTGATTTTCATCCAGGAAACCAAATGTTCCATTCAAAAAATAAAAGAAATCCATAGCAAATGGCTCAATCAATTTGAGTTTCTAGAAGTCAAAGCAGAGAATACTGCAAGTGGTATACTCACTCTTTAGAATCTCCAAAAAATTAACATTATAGATGTTGAGGCATCTAGGGATTATTTATCGATGGTCATCCAGCCTGTGGGAGATAAGGAAACCTACCTGGTAAAAAATGTGTATGGTCCTCAAAGATTGGATGATAAACTCAGGTTTCTAAATTCTCTGGCGGATCTCAGAGACAGACATGCAAGATTACCATGGATCCTAGGGGGTGATTTCAACATGATCAAATCACTTTTGGAGAAGAAAGGGGGGACCAGAATTACAAGCAAAGATTATTTAGCTTTTCAAACCTTCATAGATTAATATGAAGTTGGTGGACATTGTCACAAATAATGGTCTCTTTACCTGGAACAAAAAAAGAGGAGGTGAGTCTCAGGGGGCCTCTAAATTAGATAGATTCATAATTTCAGAGGACCTTATGCTCATAGACAAAGAAATTATAGCTAGAGTTCTCCCCTTTGGTGGCTCAGATCACTGGCTGGTTCAACTGGATGTTTAGGGCATGGGAACCCCTAGGAATAGACCTTTTAGATTCGAGAACATATGGCTCTCCCACCCAGATTTCATAAGCAACATTGCCAACTGGTGGGCAGAAGATTTGAACATTTAGGGCTCAAGAATGTTCCTTCTCCAAAAAATACTAAAACACATCAAGATCATGCTTAAATATTGGAACAGAAATGAATATAGCAACATTTTTGAAGCTAAAAAATCTGTTGAAGGAAAAATACAGCTACTCAACCAAGCCCTTATCACGGATGGCTTTGATAAGGATAAAAGTGATCAGGTTTCCAAATATCGTCAACACAGGGAATGTTTATGTAAACAAGAGGAAATATTTTGGAGACAAAAGTGTCGAGTACAATGGATAAAAGAGGGGGAGAGAAATACCAGATTTTTTCATAGATCCACTATTGCGAATAGAGCTCATAACAGGATTTCTTCGATCAAGGACAAGGGTGGTAATGTTCTCAATTCTCATGAAGATATTGAAGTTGTGATAGTTCAGCACTTTAGTGACATAGAAAAGGAAACCATTTCAGATCGGGAACAGTCCATCAAGGTTCTTACAAGACATATAACTCGGCTGGTGTCCAGTGAGGACAATTTCAACCTTAATAAACTAGTTACTAAAGAGGAGGTCAGTGAGGTCCTTAAGGAAATGCAGAATGGCAAGGCGCCCAGCCCAGACAGTTTCAACGTGGACTTATTTAAACCATGCTGGAGTATAGTCAAACAGGATATTCTGGATGTAGTCGAAGATTCCAGGAGGAATAAAACCATTGTAAAGGCGCTTAATACCTCCTTTATCTCCCTGATCCCAAAACAGGACTTGGCTCAAACTCCTGACAGGTTTAGACCCATAGCTTTATACAATGTGGTTTATAAGATAGTATCTAAGGTGGTGGCCAATAGACTCAAACCTCTCCTTCCTTCTCTTATTTTTGTGGAACACTCTGGATATGTAGAAGGTAGACAAATTCTTTATAATATCATTCAAGCTCATGAAGTGGTGCATTCTCTGTCCAGCAATAGGAAGGCAGGAATGATTATGCAATTGGACATAGCAAAAGCCTATGATAAGCTAAATTGGACCTATATTAGGAAATTTCTTGTTGCTTTTTGGTTTGATCACAACTGGGTTAGATGAGTCATGGCCCTAGCGACTTCTGCCAGCTTTTCTATTCTAGTTAACGGCTCTCCCTCGGAAATTTTTCTCCCTTCAAGAGGACTTAGGCAATGAGACCCATTCTCTCCCTTTCTCTTCATCCTCATGATGGAAGGATTGGGAGGGTCTATCAGGCATGCAAAAGAAACTGGTCAAATTAAAGGTCTCCATCTCTCAGATGATGGACAAGCCTTGACTCACCAACAATTTGTGGATGATACCATGCTACAAGGAATACCCACGGTCAAAGAAGCTCTCACATACAAACAAATCATGTGTTACTTTGCTATGGCTTCAGGTATGGAAGTCAACCTTTCCAAATCAAATTTTTTTTCTTTAACACTAATATTGCCATTCAGAGAAATATTTCCAGAATTTTGGGCTTTCAAAGAGATATCCTTTCTTCAAAATATTTGGGAGTGCTGCTTACGGCTAAACCTTTGCACAAGAGCATTTGGGAGCCAATGATTAATAAAATGCAGGACATAATCAAGAAATGGACTATAAGATCTTTAAATTTGACTGGAAGGTTGGTCCTCACAAAAGTTGTTCTTCAAGCTATCCCAATGTTCATGTTATCAGCCATCTCAACACCAAAAGGAGTCTTGCAACATTTCAGATCCATTCAAAGAGACTTTCTTTGGGATAAAGGGGAGGAAAGAAAGAAATGGGCCTTGGTGGCCTAGGATAAAATCTGCAAACCTAAAAACTATGGGGGACTTGGACTGGATGATCCTGAGACTCTTAGCAAGGTTTTAGGGGAAAATTTATGGTGTCTATGGGTCAAAGTTCCAAAGGCACAATGGGCTAGTATTTGGAAAGGAAAATATGCCAGCTCTTGGCATTATAATGATCACATAAGAATGTCTAGAAATATAAAAGGCTCACATATCTGGAACAAGGCCTGGGAGAATAGAGAATTAGTTCAAAAGAACAACTTCTAGGAGATCAGAGAAGGAAATCTAGCCTTATTTTGGTAGGATAAATAGCAACAGGAAACTATACTATTTACAGAGGATTTTATGGAACTAAAGAATGAGACAGACACTAAAGGATTAATCATGGTAAATGATTTCTAGGATCAAACCAATAGTGTAGGAAAATTGAGAACCTAGAAGCACATGGATTATAGGGATTGTAGCCCTTTAAAAGAAAAGGCAAATAAGCTTAGGAATTTAGTTGAACAAAGGAGGATATTAGTTACAGGTGGGCATGATCAACATAGAGGGCAACAACAATGAGGGTTCCTTTAATCTTAAGGAGGCAAAACACTTACTCCTTGAGCTAAACTCCCAGGCTCTGGACAGGATTTGGTCGAATATTTGGAGATATCAAGGCTAGATGAAGATCAAACTTTTCATGTGGCTGGTGTATCATAAGAAAATTTTAACCTGGGACAACATTAGGAAGCGAGGTGTTCTGGGGCCTTCCAGATGCCTTCTATGTGGTGATCAAGAGGAAACTATGGAGCATCTTCTTAATAAGTGCAGTTTCACCTCCTGGTTGTGGAATACATTTGTTGCCATTTTCCTGCAGACATAAAGAGACCAAGAGTGTATTATCAACACCCTAACCAAGTGGAGACGTAACTTTTCAAATTACAAATTTCTAAACATTGCTTGGGTTCTTAAAACAAGATTTATTATATGGAATGTTTGGAAAGAAAGAAACAAAAGAATATTCAAGAATGAAAAAAGACCCCCCCAACAACTTTTGGAGCAGATCTTAAATCAGATTAGGGAAAAAGTTGACACCTCTGTACGGAACCCCCCTAAGAACCCTTCCTCGGCTGCAGAATTGAGGATTCTTTGTTAGTTGGGTATGCAAGGACACATACCATAGACCCTGCAAAGGAAGGTTGCGAAGATGGACACAGAACATGATATTTGGCACCCTCCCCCATAGGGTTTTTTAAAATTCAATATTGACGGAGCTTCAAAAGGTAACCCAAGGACTGCTGGTTTTGGTGGGGTGTTAAGGGATGAAAATGGAAACATTCTTGTTATCTTTCACTACCATTTATGAAAGGCTACTAACAACATGGCAAAGCTTATGGCTATGGAACAATGTCTAGATTTTATGAAACAAGAGAACCGCCAAAAGGTGATTGTTGAAGTTGACTCTGAGCTAACCATTAATTCGGTCAAGAGAATCAGCTATGGTACGGCACCGGAAAGATTCTCTAAACACTGGAGGTTGATCCAGGTCTTTCAAAAGATTCAGACTCATCTCCAATGCCTTTGTACAGTTTTTTTTATCATGTGTGAAGATTGGCCAATAAATTGGTGGATATTCTGGCTAATCAAGGAGTTCTTTGTACTGAGGGTTAGGCCAAAATGGAATGGCAAGATATGACTCAGGATAGATTAAATGCATTTTGTCACACCCAAGCTAAGGAAGATTGGAGGATGTTTCAACTCAGAGACATGGAGGTTGATTCCAAATGACTAAACTTATTTGGTTGTTTTGGCCTTTTTCTCATTCTATTCCCGGCGGAAGGCAGTTCACCGTCGGCCTCTCCATCCCAGACATTTTCAGAAAAAGATGCTCCAAAGGAATAACTGAGTTAGCGGAGTGTTGGCCAGAGGATTGGCATGGTTAGATTAGTGTGAGGGGTCAGATTCTGGGTTTTTTCAACAGGCGCAATACCCTGGGTTCTCACGCGATGGACACTATACTGCTCTCGGAGCGGTGGATGGTTTATCTCAAACGATCTAAGTGGGAAGCAGTTTTAGAGTTTTGGGAGCGATTCCATTCAGCTAGTGACACACGGCCAAGTAGTGGTTCCAAATACCACCCTCATCGCGCGTTATTGTCCAATCCACTTAACTAGTGCGATATGTGTGCGGTTCGTTTGATTAATCAAGATGGATTGATGATTGAGAACGATAGTGCTTGTTGGTGGGTCTGGGCGTTTAGCGCCGTGCAGAATGGTTCCGTGATTTCCTCCAATGCCATTGGTTATGGTAAGCAGATCAGAGAGTTGAAATTAAAAAGGCATGTCGGGACAAGTTATGGTTCACAAGCGGGAATAGCCTTTTCCGACGACCGTTTTACTCCTTTTTCCACTCTTCGAGAGACAAGTCCCCTCACCAAGCGGTATTTGTTTGATCTCTCCCCTCTCAAGAAGGAAGCGGTTTTCACCATTTCAGAGCGATCCCATACAGTGTCAGACATGTGGCGGGGGGTCAGGATGGTTAATCGCCCTCATCACACACTAAAGTTCGGTACCATGATGCAGCGCGATATCTCTATCATCCGTTGGATTTCGAGGTTTGGATCAACAATTAGGAATGATCGTGAAATTTTGTGGGGCAGGGGGGTTAAGTACCATGTGCCTTCTCGGAGTGATTTTCTCCTCAGCCGTCTGATGGAGAAAGTAGACTAGATGGTCGTGATTAAAGAGGTTGGTTTGGTGAGCATTGGTGCGAGTATTTGCTTGGATTTCAAAAGTCTGGCCATTCTTTCAGATAAAATTTGGTTTGTGTTCCGAAGGTTTGGTAGGTTATTTGTAATGGGTGGGGGGACCATACCCTAGGCGGTTAGCTTTCTTGTTCTGAGACCATAGTGCCTGGTGGACAGTTGTAAACTTTATACATTATTTTTGGATTAATGTTATAGAAGGAACATCACTTGCTTCAGCAAAAAAAAATAATAAAATATTACGAAGTATTCACAATAAGTTATCATAAGCTAGAGAAGTCATCTTTTCTTACTTCCCCATCAATTTCTCAACATGTTATTAGAGCTAAGGTGACAAATCAAGGAAGGGAATCTCAATAAATGGTACTCAATCACTCAAGAACTAAAGTTCTAGAAGGGAATCAAGGGCATCAAAGAATCAAGAAGATCCTCTCATCTCTAAGGAAATTTGATGACAAGGACTACATCATCATCTTGAAGGAAGTATCAAAACCCTAGCTCGCTCAAGGAAAGAGTCTACACTTGAAGCATTCTTGGGAATCTCTCTCAAATCGTCATCTCAAGGAAGAAGACCTCAAAAAGACCTTTATCTCTACTCAAATAGAAGATCAAAGCATCTCAAATTATACTCATCCAAAGGAACGAAGAAAGGAGTTGTTGGCATCATGAACAAATCAAGATATCCCTCTCTTTAAGTTAAGAATCACTATTTGAAGGAAGACATATTCTTCAAGAAGAAATTTCCCGTTCTCTATATCATCATCAAAAGAAAGCAACTAACAAGTTGAAGATATTTTCATCAAGGAATATCTTCGCAAGTAAGTATCTTTATTTCCACATCTGAATCTATAAAAATGTCTTTTTGCAAGGAGAGCAACAAGTTTGTTGGGTGTACAAACTTTCTTGCATGGAAGAAGAGGATTGATTTAATCCTCATAGAAAATGAAGTTTTGGAACATGTTAAGGGCCCAATCACAAAACCTCTAAAGGAAGAAGCTCAACCTCTGGCAAAGTACATGAAGGGGGGAGTAAGGGCTTAAACGATTCTCATATAATCCATCAAGGATCCCCTCATTCCTTATGTATCAAAATTAGAAACATTAAAAGAAATATATGAAAATCTTGTAGAAATGTTCTCCATAAGAACTGCAAGAGAAGTGATCTTGTTAAGGCAAGAACTCTATAAAATGAATATATCGAAAGAATAAGGAATAACCTCATACTTTATTATGGTATCCGAAATAAGCGACCAACTACAAGAGTTGGGAGAAATAATTTTTGACAAGGAAATGACTACCATAGTGCTCAATGAACTACTGGAAGAATGGGGCAAATTCACATCAAGCATATATCGGAAGAAGGAAGTTACTCCATTTGAACTATGGTCACTATGAAAGATAGAAGAAACCAAAGTGAAGGCAAAAAGTGATGTAGGATCAAGTGAGCAAGCTCAATCATTTGCTGCCACAACTAGAAGAAAATGGAGGTTTGGGAAGCTTGGTCCTCAAAAAAAGAAGAAAAACATGTCAAAGGTTCAATGCTATGATTGTCATGAATATGGGAACTACAAGAGATATTGTCCAAATCCCAAGAAGGACAACAACAAAAGAGGAAGGGAAGAATCACATATCACTGAAGAAGTGGAAGAACGTGAAAAGAAGAAATCCAAGAAGGAGGAAGTAAAGGATCTCTGCTACGATTGTGATAGCCTTCCTCACCTAGCTATTTTCAAGTTTATGTTTCAATTTTATGTTGTAAAGTACAGATATCATGGTAAGAATAATTAGAAGCATGATACAATGCATCATGTTAGGAGATGGCATAGTAAAAGCATACGATTGAAAGCAAGAGCTCGTGACATCATCATAAAGAAGTACAAAAGATAGTTGAAATAGAATTATATGGATGTCACCTGTGGAAGGATGTAGATCTTGGTAACCTCATTAGAAGCATAAGTAGTACTTATGGAAAAAATAAATTCATCTAGTATAGATCTCATCATACATCACCCAAAAGGAGCATTTGCTCGATGAGGATGATCAAGATCCTTCATTGGAATCTTCATTAGAAGGTTCACCTACTAGAAGAAGCAAAGTGTCTGGCCAAGATTTCCACCTTGTATGGGTTCATGGAATGATGGTATGTTATTAAAAGGAGTGAAGTAGGTCAAGGTGATTGAAGTTATTTCATTCAAGGAAGTTGTTGCGGGAAGTTTAGATGACGAAAAGGAAGAGATGAGGTATGTATGCTTGTATTTGATTCATGTCATATAGTTGTAGATAGCATGAATAAATGTTCCACCTCATGAGCATGACCAAGAGAAAGGGATCTCCTCCTTTGGAAGGATGCATAAAGGCATGATTCACATATTGACTAGATGAAATCAACATAATAAGTCATCACATAAAAGAAGTTCCTAAGAAGCAATATGTGAAGAAAGTAAGGAGAGATCATGGAAGATGCAACTACTGTCACATAGAAAAATAAATCAACATCTGGTAACTAGAAGGATTGGCCATGACATCTCCATGGAAAAGGTATGAAGACTTTGATGAAGTCTGGAAAGGAAAGAGACCCTTGACATTTAATACTTTTGGAGACATGTCAATATGTATGTAGGATGTTGATGTTACGACAAGTAGATGTCATGATGAAAATACCATCACAAAGGTAATTTTGATTTAATGTTCATTCTTAACTTTGGAACAATATATGGATGGCGTAGCATAGGGATACCAAAGGAAGAGTTGTATATGTCATATACAGTTGAAACTCATGTGGTAGGATGAAATATCCTGAAGGAAAAATTATTTGAAGAAGGTATAAAGGTATGAAGGAAGGCCAGATATGAAGTAATGGATCACTTTCCGATGAAAGGAAGGAAGACATGACTAACATTATTCATAAATGAAAGTGATGGATGGTATGTTCTCTACGTACAAGAACCAAATATGAAGGCTCCATGAAAAAGACGCTAAAATTCATGACATCGGAAAAGGGATCCCCTCAAGCAATTGATTGTCCCATAATCTCCACCTAAAAAAGTTGCTAGAAGTAAGTCCCTAATTAAGAAGGAGCTTGGTCAAGTCCCTGGTTAAGAGGGAGCTTGGGTACATTCCTTATATAGGAATGGGTACATTCCTTCATAAGAATGGGCATATCCTCCCTTATTGAGAAGGAGAGATAGACACATCATTTGTGTCTTCATTTTGGGAAGAAAGAATAGAGAATTAGGTAAGAATCTAGAATCTAACACTCTTTTAGGATGCATTAAGGCATCCAAGATAAGAGTAGTCATAAAGGACTGATATTCTTTGCGGACTAAGAATTCAAGTTAAGAATAATCCTGGTGGAAAATACTCTAAGAAAACCTAGTTTGGGTATGTCCCGAGAGAGACAATGATGGGGGTGTCTATAAATCATTGGTCGCTCCAACATTATGTTATGATCTTGTGGATTGATAGATTTTTTAGTCAAGGCCTTGCTATGTGAAATGATGGATGATATGGTGTTATACATATGGGTTACCAATCCGACTCTTCTTATGAGAACTCTTAAGATTGAGAATTTCCAAGTACCATGTATGGATTATGAATACCTCCCTAGTTAAGAGGGAGTGTTGAAATATGTAACTAGGTTCGGACTTCATAATGACATGTGCAATCATGATTTGTATGTAATTGGTGTAAAGAAGAAAAAAAAAAAACAAAAAAAATTGTTATGCTTGAGACATGGTTTTCATGCTCAAGGAATTTTATTTTTGTAGATAAAGCTCCCATTGAGAACTTATAAGGCTTTTCATGTCATCTACAAGTCAAAAGATTCTTTGTCAAGTATAAGAGACCCTTCTTGGGCATGTTACATATTTATTTGAGTCATTGTAAGAGTCAAAATACCCTCCAAGACCTTGTCACAAGTGCACATTCAATTCGGTCCCCAAAAGAAGCAAGTTGATATATTAAAATGACAAGTCAGCCTATGGAAGATGTCAAGTTGGCTTATTCGCAGGAGATATCACTATATATAAAGGAGGATTCAACCTCACTTGGAGGATCATCCACAAGCATTTGAAAAAGAGTAGCACGAGAAAAGGGAAGAAAGAATCCTTCTATCACAGTGAAAGAAAGAGAACAAGGAACCAAATTGTTTTTGGTATGTTTTAGTGTAAAAATTTCTCACACGTGCCAGTAAGTTTTGGTACTATTTGTTGTTACAGTAGCTGAGTTATCACACTCATCTAAAAGGGTCGAAATAAGGAAGAAGTCAAGACACCTTTCAATCTAAATTACATAGGAAGGAGTAACTATCCAATGTAGAATTTTCTCTACAAATCAGCTAGCTCACTGATATCATATAGAAATTTCACCTGCAGATCAAACTGATATATGCAATGTACTAAAGTGTAATACTAGATCTACATCTACCATAAACTTTGCAGAAGCTAATCAACCATGAGCAACATCAAGCATGAACACATATAGCTCATAAGAAGGAATCAATCACACATAACATAGAATACATCACTAGCGAAAGCACCAGCATAAAACCCCAACTTTGTATTATCAATCAAGTGGAAATCCTCAACAACATACAAAAAGAATCAGCTCAATAGCTATCCTACTCTCTCCATAATCTGATGATGAAGATCATAGACTACCTAGGCCTCAATATATAGGCCACAAGTCCTCCAATCTCCTATAATACGTATTTCTCTTGGAAATTGATCCTTCTCCATGCAAGGAATACTTACTAGAAATATCCAAGCATCTGAAAGTACATTGTTACTCATCTAATCTCAACTGGGTCTTTGTTTGAACTAACATGCATCAATTATCCATTAGGGAATGCTCAATTATTTGAAATAATAGTTGTCACATGCATGCAAGCATTAGCAAACTATATTTCATTATTTTAACAACTTGTTAAAATAATCTAACTGGACTTGACTAAGTTAAAACTAAGTCAACTGATCCTCTCAATATAGAAATAAACCTTATCTCCTTTAATCAAGGGATAAATTCCTAAATCAAGAGAGAAAATGATTGCATGATCTCACAAAGACTTCTAGTTTAATTTTCCATAATTAATTAACTCATGGAGATTAATTAATTAATATTTTAAACTGTTGTTAAGACCAAATTGGTTTTTACTTTCGATAGTTAGACCAGGGACTGCTAAAAATAGGAAGGGACCCATAAATGTTGTTTTCAGAAGATTCTATTTTTAGCAGTTTCACCTCTCACCCAAGGTGGCCAAAATGCTCATTCGCCAAACTGTTATTTTTAGAAGTGCTCATTTTGGTAGTTCTATTTTTAGAAATTTCTAAATTTACATTTCTTGTTGCACACTTTTCAACACTCCCTCTCAACAAGAAAGTCTTCCTCTCGAACCTGATCCTGTAACTCTGGAATGTTCTGCATGCAACACATCACCAAGTCCACTTGCTCCAAAAACTCTTGGAACAAAAATCACTCCCAACTAACCACTCTTTTGGGCTAGAAACATACTCTAATGCTGAAGCTCTACCTGCTGCTGACAAGTGCTCCCTCTCTGACATTTACGCTACTGCAACATCTCCATGCATATCGCACCATTGCACACCTCTTTGTGCCACCTAGCATTGTGCAACACACTTGTGCCTCTCGCATTGTTGCAGCCTACATGCTATTCGTTGTCTTGGGATTCCCTACATTGTAGCTCTCTCTGCTACTCCATCTACATCTGTCTCTACTCAATCAGTCAGTTCCTGCTACTCCACATCGGGGCTCCCATAGCAAGGTCTCATCCAAGAGGTTGGGTACCTCAAGGATCCTACCCCTCCTCCTTGGGATGATCAATCCACATCACCCCACCTCCTACCTGGAGGTATGGCTACATGTGATCCCTCTATCCACCTGGCTCAAAGTTTCCCCCAACTGGAGGTCTTTGCATGAGTAGATGTCTCTACTAAATCTCCTCTCAGCTTCCCTTGTTGTGGCTGCTCCACAACCTTCTAAAGTTGTTGCACCAATCGTGGCTCCTCTACAATCATCTGAGACTTCTTTTGGCGCTACATGTTGAGAGGTAACATACTCTCCCTCTCAACCACCAAGTCTCCATCAGTTCCCTTGCTATCCAAGGCTTTTCATGCATCTTGAACATCAAGAGCATACAAGTTCTTGACCTATGAACCAATCTGCTTCACCTGTCTAGTGATGATGTGTCTAAGGAAAACCTTTCCCTTACTGAAGACTACATCATAGCCTCTATCTTCCAGCATAACGATCAACACCAAGTTTCCCTTCAATCCTAGTACATACTTGACATCGGTCAAGGTAAGGCGAGCTCCATGCTCCCTCTGAAAAATAATTGTGCCTACACCTGAGACATTATACTTTTCATCATTACCCATCACTATAACTATCTGGACATCTTTCTCCTCCAAAGTACTGAACAAACTCTTGTCACCGATCATGTGAAAGAAGCTCCATTTTCAAGAAACCAACCACTTCCCACCATGGATGAAACCATGCATGCTAAGAGTGTGAAATCTAACTCAAATTGTGAAGCAAGTGCCTCGCCTTCAGATCCTTCCCCGGATCCCTTCTTGGATTTCCTTCATGGACAATTTGTAGCATAATGGCCCAGCTCATGACAATGAAAGCATCACACTTTCGATTTTTCAACCTTCTTCCCACCATTGGAAGAACTGGATTCGGAAAGAGAAACCTTCTCCTTCCCCTTCTTTTCCTTACTCGCTAAGGCACAGTTCTCATCATCCTCCATGGATGAAGAACCATCTCTGGTGCTCCATCTGATCTCCTCCTGCGTCAAATCTGACCATAGTCGTTCCCAATCTGGTAGTTTCTCCCTTCCATTAACCGAGTCTTGACAACTATGCCAACTCTTAGGAAGGCCAAGGAGTGCTAGACTCACCATATCATCATCAGCTGTCACGACCCCTACACTTGCAAGTTCATCCCTGCATATGATGAGCCTAGTCAGATACATATATATTGTTTCATCCTTTTCACACTTGATCTTTCAAAGTTTGTACTTTAATGCCAGCTTCCTCTGATCACTGCTATTATGTTATAAATCTTTCAATGTTTTCCACATTGCAAATGGAGTCTCCTTCCCATGGAGGCTCGAGACAATGTGATATCGCACTCCCTCCAAGAGAATTCTCTTAGCTCTAGCCACACACTTCTTCCATTCCATCGGTTGAGTAGCATCAATAGGCTTAGGAACTTCTTGATCAATGAAGTCCTTAAGGTCGTTATCTTCCAATATTGCCTCCATGGGATCCTTCCAAGCTATATAGTTTGAGCTGCCATCAAGGGCATACTCAAGCCTCAAACCATAGAATGCCATCGGTGAAATAGATGTGATAAGAACTTGAGATCTATATCTCAAATAATAAACTTCAAATTCTTTCTTGTATATTGTTCTTCCTTGATCACCTGTGCTCTGATACCATGTAGAATTTTCTCTACAAATCAGCTAGCTCACTGATATCATGTAGAAATTTCACCTGCAAATCAAACTGATATATGCAATGTACTAAAGCATAATACTAGATCTACATCTACCATAAACTTTGCGGAAGCTAATCAACCATGAGCAACATCAAGCATGAACACATATAACTCATAAGAAGGAATCAATCACACATAACACAAAACATATCACTGGGGAAAGAACCAGCATAAAACCCCAACTCTGTATTATCAATCAAGAGGAAATCTTCAAAAACATATAAAAAGAATCAACTCAATAGCTATCTTGCTCTCTCTATAATCTGGTGATGAAGATCATAGACTACCTAGGCCTCAATATATAGGCCACAAGTCCTTCAATCTCCTATAATACATATTTCTCTTGGAAATAGATCATTCTCCATGCAAGGAATACTTATATGAAATATCCAAGCATCTGATAGTACACAGTCCCTCATCTGATCTCAACTAGATCTCTGTCTGATCTGACATGCATCAGTTATCCATGAGGGAATGCTCAGTTATCTGAAATAATAGTTGTCACATGCATGCAAGCATTAGCAAACTATATTTCATTATTTTCACAACTTGTTAAAATAATCTAACTGGACTTGACTAAGTTAAACTAAGTCAACTGATCCTCTCAATATAGAACTGAACCTTATCTCCTTTAATCAAGGGATAAATTCCTAAATCAATAGAGAAAATAATTGCATGATCTGACAAAGACTTCTAGTTTAATTTTCCATAATTAATTAACTCATGGAGATTAATTAATTAATATTTTAAACTGATGTTAAGACGAAATTCGTTTTTACTTCCTATAGTTAGACCAAGGACTGCTAAAAATAGGAAGGGACCCAGAAATGCTATTTTTAGAAGATTCCATTTTTAGCATTTTCACCTCTCACCCAAGGTGGCCAAAATGTTCATTGGCCAAACTACTATTTTTAGCAATTCTATTTTTAGCAATTTCTAAATTTACATTTCTTGTTGCACACTTTTCAACATCCAAGAGAACAGGAATCAAGGGATAAATATTTGTTTCTCCCTCACATGTGTTGCAACTATGGTTTCTGAAGAGGCCAAAAATTACAAGCCTCTACAATACACCGAAAATCTAAAGATAAGCCAAAATCTTTGGTGCAACAATTAGTTTGACTAGTGTTGACTTGAAGAGGAAGAATAATTGTTTCAAGGAAGCCTTGTGACTTGGTCTTGGAAAGGCTCTTAGGTCAAGGGTCTCGGTCTTGGAATTCATCAATTAAAGATTCTATAAGAAGAAGAATTTGGTGGCTTTTCCTCTCAATCTTGGAGAGGTTTTGGCCCTAGATGATAGTTTACATCTTGTGTCCTTTCTGTCATTGTCATTTATGTTTTGGTAACTATTTGATGAATAGAACACAACAATAATCAAGCTAAATAAGAACCTAATAAAAAAGATTAAAAAGTATTCACAAGAACCTAATAATCTAGGGGTCGAGCTCACTATCCTAGGAGCTGTTTCAACCAATTCCAAACTAAGCACTGAAAACTAGGCAGTCAAAACAACTTGCCTCTATAAGCTAGGAAACCAATTCATTCATTAAATTTTTACCTATCTTATGAATGAATATTCTAGAAGAGATAAATGAGTGTCAAAATATCATAAAATTACATCATTTACATCAAGGAGGATTAAAATCCACTCCAAAAAGTCAAACCTAGTCAAAACTGCGGTTTGCTGAGCTGTAGGTGCATTTCTGTGAAAATTGCCCAACGGGTCGCGCCCTGATTCTGAACGGGTTGCGCGCCTTTGGAGCAGTTTTGGAGGAACTTCCAGGTGTCCAAATGAGGAAAAATTGGGCTTTTTGGAAAGGTATGGATGTCTACTTTCCAACGCAAGTGGAATTTCTGAATTTGGTGTCCATTTGCCTCTCCAAAATAGCAATCTCCCAAGATTGCTTCCTGTGTGTCAAAAAGGTGGCAGAAAGTCATTTTTTGCTTCTTTTTTGACCTTCTAGAGGCTCAAAACTTGGTGAAATTTCTTGGTACTTTCTGAGCAAGTGTATTTTGTCTTGAAAAATCCAAAAATGCAAACTTTTCCTGAAATGGACCTTCCCATCGAAAGGGTCGCGCACGTTGCGCGACTCGTTGGTGAAGAAAACCTGTGTGTGGCACAAAAAATTCACAATTGACAAAATTTTCTCCAAATTTCTTGAAATTTGGGCTGGGAGTCCCCAATCA